>JAOWBL010047769.1:0-24892 GCA_028564865.1 Zenarchopterus dispar | reverse complement strand
CACACACATATACATATATATATATATATATATATATATATATATATATATATATATATATATATATATATATATATGTATATCGATTGATATGTGTATAGATAGATATTTCTGTTGTTATCAGCTCATCTTCCGCCATGTTTGTGTCATATATTTTGGACTATGCCTGCTCAAATGTGGTTTGTACAATCACTGGCCACTCTATTAGATGAGTGTATACTTCACTCAGCATACACTCAGTTAATTGCCAGTGTTATTTTTTGCCCCCTCCCCCCATCCCCCAAGTTAAGCCAATATATATTGTCTTAACTTGTTGTTCTCTAGTGATTTTGCACAAACAACTAACTACCAACTATGAAATGAATATATTTATCAATGTATCCAGCAGGATCCAAACAAAAATACAAAAAACACATTTATAAAAGACTAGCTGTTAAATCAATTAATACATTTGGCCTCAAGCAGCTTCTTCTAGGAAATTTTCCTCTAATACCATACGCCAGGCAGGCCTGAAGACGAACATTGCATAACTCAAGTTACCAGGAAGACAACTGTCGGCTTTTGATAAGAAGCTTATGTATCTCTCTTTTGATGCACCCTCACCCTACATCGTCCTCCTCACTCCTGACTCCTGCCATGTCATCCAACTCTGCCTCATCTCTGCCGGCAAAACCATCATCATCAGTGTCTCTGGCAATGAGCGGCTCTCTTCATTATGGGCCAACAAACCTGACAGGATCATTGAAAGTTCAGACAGGGCTTCACTTCATGTCTCAGTTTCCAAAATATCTGCCATCCCCAAACTTGATCTGTCACAATTTGTCTTTAAGCCCTCAGATTGAGTCCCACCAGATGATCCTACCATTTCAGAAGGATATTAGCCTGCTTCTCTGACTTTACTTCATGGAGGAAGGAAGGACACCTTCAACTAAACCTATTTAAGATCAAGCTTGGTCATTCCTGTCGATCAGTCTGTCCACCAGGACTTCAAAATCAACATTTATCCAAACTTTCCAAAATCTGGGCATCATGATTGATAACCAGTAATCCTCCTATGACCAGGTTGCCACAGTTACCCTGTCATGCCAATTTGAATTGTACAACATCAAGAAAATCAGGCCATTAATTATAACACCAGAGTCCTTGTAATGTGGTTATTGACTACTGCAATGTCCTCCTCTGTGGTCTTCCAGCTTAAAGCAAAACCTTTACGGATGGTCCAGAACAGAGCTGTCCATCTGGTTTTCAATTAAGCAAAAAAAAAAAAAAAAAAAAAAAAGGGGCTAATGCCACTCCCATGCTGATTAACCTTTGACTGGCTACCAGTAGTAGCTCAAATCAAATTTTAAATAATTTCTGCCATCCTACAGAGTGCTGTCATAGTCAGCTCTCAAATTCCTCAGTTCGATCACAGATATATGGATATTTGCTAGTTGGATATTTAGTTTTCAAATTTGAGGATCCAGATTGTTTATATCCTTCCCACCCAGCAAAAAGTCAACTACAGAATTCAGTGACCTAAATCTATGGCAGCAGTTCATTTTAGCTGTTAAACAAGACACCATGATGAAAGCCTGAACAGTCTGCACTTTTAATTGAGTGATGACAAGATGGCAAATAAATGCCTTCCCCAAAGCATTTAATCATAGAAGAAAGTTTTATTCACTGGCATACAAGTTACTTTCTGTCTAGAGCAGTTACACATTAATAACTCACCCTACCCCAACCCCCATTCCCATAAAACAGTTTTATTGTTCATTACTCAGCTTGACGCACTGGTAAGATGTTCTTGTGCCGCTCATCACACAGAAACAGATATGATCCACAGCAGTGAGCAGTGCTTATCAAAGGAACTACGTTCTGTCTTCCAGTTTGAACTCAACAGGGGAGTTGGACTAACTGCAGTTCTTTGACTGACCACTAGGGGCTGGCTTCAAAAGCGAGTCAGTCTCAGCTGACTTCCAATTTTGCAACAGTAACGGACGTGTTTACAAGCTGGTACAAAAAACTGTTTTCTGTCCCCATAGCTGGATTTCAATTCCATGACAACTGTTCAGCGAGTGATTTCTATTTTTTTTTTTCATAGTACCAGATCGGGTAAAAACAATTATATAAACATAACACATTTATGTATCATTAGGAGCATGGTCTTCTGTTTGACGGCGGGAAAAGTCAATGGTTAGCCATCATCAATTAGATTTAACGCTGTCTTGACTTCTGAGGCATGAATGAAGACTGCGTAATTGTTCACATCTTGATAAGAATATGTTTTATTATGCTGTTAATTGCACAAACACACCACTATGACTGGCTGGTCTGAGGACAAAGCTTAGCGAAGCTAACTGTGTGTCAGTCAAAAGTCTGCAGTCTTGCAGCACCCCAGGACTTCTGCACAGCTGGGTCCTTGCTACTCCAGCTAAGCCCCCTTTCTGGTAAGTTAACCTTTCATATTCACCAACAACTTTTACGGAGATCTAGCAGTGAGAAAGCCACAGGAACGGCAAGATCACATCTTTTCTGATGTCATCACAGAAACGGGACCCAAGTCTCCTGGTCAGCAGCTCTTCTGTCGTGACTTGGCTAGAGAAGCTGGGAGCCAGCTGTGACAAAGCCCCAGGGGAGGGCAAGGCTGTCATGATTTAAAGTTGATTTGAAGGTCTTACTCAACTTTCACCCATCCTCATTGTCACTCTGATATCATTCATTTCAAAAGTCACTTTAATGGTAACCTCAAAAATGAGGATGGATTAACAGACTTGATGGACTAAAAGCAAGGTAAGTTAGCATGAGCTACATTAAGCTAAAATATCTAACTTGCTGTAAATTATCAAAGGTGGGCTTGATCTCGCCGGCTTCCAAGGCTGCTCTTTTCAGACATGTGCAACATGGCAAACAACATTTACAGCACAGAAAAAAGAAAGTTCAGAGGCACTCTTCGGGAAACCTTCGGGTGACAACGCAGGACATTTGTCCAGTTCTTCTTATACAGTCGGTGTGGCCATGGCAACCTGTCTGAAACTTTACTGTGCATGATGTTCTTGTTCACCAGTGAGTTACAGTGCTGTCTGCTTGAGGCCATATTTAACACTGCAATTTAAAAAAAAACATACAAAGAAAAGTACTTTACCGCTCAGTTATTTACTAATGCACAAAAAAAAGTGATCTGGACAACAAACTTGAAAACCAGACATCTACTGAACAAATTTGTTCCTGGATAACCAAATGTTTGGATCCAACCCTAATAAATGCATATTACAAAAATGTTCTTTGGATGCAGGCAACAGAGACACAAGTGGCTCTCATGCCAACACAAAATGGCTCACACACACACACACACACACACATATATACACACTGTACCCAGGCAGTCATCAAATATAGATTCAGATGTCCTTCATAATTTACATCTACAAGACATAGCAAGCAAACACACTCAGTAAAACACAAATACACTAACAAAAACACTACCCTATGTGCTTCTCTCCTCTCTCTCCCTCTCTCTGTGTGTGTGTATGTGTACCGTGTCAGACAATTTATACTCTGAATGCCAATTCATGAAAATGCTTATGTCACTGTGTAAGAAAAGTAGGACAGAACACATGAAAAGAAGAATGCAAAAGATTTAAAGAAATAACTGCTTTTCTGTGTATTTAAGTATAATGTGTGTAATGGCAACTCTTCAATAAGCCTAAAATAAGCTATGCACACACACACACAGCAGGAAGCCCAATTGTGACCATCACTGCTCTTGTCTGGCTTACAAAAAGGCAAATTTGGGAGTCGGTTTTTAATTTTAATGTTGTAAGTCAGCTACATGTTGGCCGGTGAGTACAAGTGAGTTTTGTGAGTGAGGCTGAGGTTTGCGTGTGATGGTCGGTTAAAGCTAAATCGCAGTCTGACATCAGCTTATTCACTCACAAATGAACTGTGTGGATGGGTTGGTGACACAGAAGCAAAGGGAGGAGAGAAACAGAGGAAAGAAAAGTTGGGCAGAAAAAAATTCTAAAACGACATTTGGCCATTATTTTCTACCAAAACACTTTTTGTCACATTCAGTGAATATGTCACCATCTCCTAGTTGTACGTCACGTGAGTACAATATAAAACTGGAAACAATATCTTTTTTTTGTTTGAGAGGTGTGGACACAAATATCTGACCATCAATTCCTATTTCCGGATCAGAATCGGATCAGTTCAGAATATGGATGTAGATCAGACGTATACTCGATAACCATGTCACATGAGTGACAATAAAGTCATCAGAATTCATGTGGCTTTTTCACAACTTACGCGTGCTGAAGGTTGTGCAATGGCAGATACCATCCTCAAGAAGCATGCTGAACAAAATTCATCAGCAACACTGGAGGGAAGTGGCAGACAGTAATAACAGTTGTGTAGCTCATCGGCTTGGGCGGGCAGCCCATGTGCAGAAGCTCCAGTCCTCTCCAGTCTCCGGGTTCAAGTCCCTGTTTGTGGCCCTTTTCCATGTGTCTTCCCCTTCTCTCTATTCCCACATTTCCTATATACTTATTACAAATGAAAGGCCTCTAGAGCCACAAAACCTTTAAAATAAACAAGGAAACTAAAAGAAATTTTGTCAAGGTAGTGATGGGCATGTAAGGTTTTTACTGTGAATACTCAAAGACAGCAACTTATACATCCGACAAGATTTGTCCTGTGCAATACAACTAACTCAATCCAACACCTAAAAGACCATCACCCTCCTGAGTACACCACAAACTATGAAACTAATGTAGTACAGCACAAAACCAGTATCAGTTGTTATTTTCCACTGGCTGATTTTTTTTTTATTTTAGTACTGATTATAAATACCTCAGGGAAAATTCAAATTGTCCAAATCAGGGAGTGACAGGAAATCACTTTTAAGGAACTGGGACCGGCGAAGGCGACTGTCATCCCTACAGCAGAAGCAGAAAAACAAAACAAAACAAAACAAAAAAAAAAACAAAAACAAAAATCCAACTATCATCAGCAAACTGTAACAGTAAGACAAAAATGCCTAACAATGACCTTCCGGGAGGAAAACATGAAGCAGGTACCTTTAAATGCTCAAATTGTGACAATACAGTTAAACTACAACAGGCTACACATGCCAGATGTTAATATCAGATAATAATCCTCTGCATTTTTGGCCCAGTGTTGACATATAATGAGTATCAGACCAGCTAATCCTCATGTTAATCATATCAACAATCCTAATAAGCAGACTGAGCCTTCCAGGGGACAGTTTATGTGGCTGGGAGCACTTATCTATAGGAGCAGAGGCTGCTCTGCTGCCACACAGCCACACTTTAATTATATTAGTTTCTATTTTAAGGCAGGTATAATTAAGAGGCTAACTGCATACAGAACAGCACACTCTCCTGTATTTACATGATACAGCTACACCAATTCATGCTAGAGTTGAAATGAAATGTTTTCCTTTTCTTGGAAAAGTATACTGGAAAATGCAACATTCCTCATTGTGTAGTGGAACAACCATGAATTTCTGTCATCTGTATCTTTGAAGTATTTGTGAAGTTGGAAGTATGACGTGATGAGGCCTGCCTGCAGATTGGTTTTTGGACATGTGTTGAAAAAATTCTATTGGTTGTTTGTATAGGGTGTCCAGAGGAGACTGCAGTTATATTCACGTTTCATCTAACCACTAAGTGGTGCTTATCTGGCATGTTGCTGACACGAATCACTGAGAGATTGTAACTTGCAAAGTTTACCGCATTTGAGACATGGGGAAAATAAGATGTCAAGCCTTACAATTTTTCTTGTGGCACAGTAAAATATGAGTTGAGTTTTTCCACTGGATTTCAAAACCCTTCTATCTCATCGGCTTCTGTAAAGTAGTCTTTGGAAAATTCTTGGGACAACTGGAGGCAGGAGATTTACACATCTTGGGTTTTGTATGACAGAGATTACGTTACATTACTTTCATCTTATAGGCAGGTGTGTATTTTTAGCTCGACCTAATTAGCTGCGACAGCAGCTGACTGACAGACTGAAAGCAGCCAAATTCAGTAACAACAATGCAACTATCAGCACACCGAAGCACGTCGGATATTCCTGCAAACAAGAATGATTTGAACTCATGTTGCAAAAGTTAAACGCAAGGCAGTTTTATTTGTTTAGCACATGTCAGCAACAAGGCAAGTCAAGGTGCTTTACGTCATGAAAAGATTAAAATGTAAAGAGCTCCAATTAACCTTAGATCACAGATTCATTTTATATATATTTAAAGAAAAAATGTGGGAGACTGTTGTCCAGTGTAGCATTCGCATATGTTTTAGGAAATTATGAATACAATTGGTTTCATTTATGAACCGCATACCATCGGTTCGTGGCTGCAACTCAGCTGTAAGAATCCACCATAATCAACTTTCTTTGCCTGTGAGACTGCCTCACTGTTGCTAGACCTTTGCTGCAGGAGGGTTGAGACGCCAGTAGAGACTGATTTACCACAGAATGACATGACTTGCAGATGGCACTGTGATCTGTAGTGATCTGATTGGTTGCATACTCATCCACGGTTGTCCTAAAGCAGTTTGTTCTGCATCTGTTGGGACCGTCCCCTACAACTAGACTTAATTTCCATAATAAAGAGGTAAAGGACAGCCGTCCTGCAGCTACCACCTAAATGCAATAAATAAGGCTACTTCAATACCCAATGCCCTGTATATGTGACCTTGATGTGCATTTAATAAATAACTAGCTAGTTAATTGGTCTGTCTTCATCATCATATGCATCATTCATGGATGTCGAAATATGTAGAGGTAGAGCAGTTTACTTTCATTTCAGGGGGATTATGGGAAGAAAAAGAAGTGAATTAATGCTGTGAAGCCAAGAGGAGGCACTAAAGATGCTGGAGGACTATACACTGGCTCAGGGACTCAGATTTATTCTCCCTAGATTGAAGAGTAATTTCACACTGCAAGTGTGACTGGACCATATGTGCAAATAGTTTCTCAACTGACGTGTGTATGTAACACACCAAGGACTAGTTTTGCTAAGAGCCAGTGTAGCATTGTGAAAGTCAGAGGGATACGAGCCTACAGAGAGAACCAGCATTTAAATTGTAAGCCTGTGCTCTGTGGATTGATTTTATGCAGCGTAATGGCAGTAGACTTATTTTTTTACCTGTTGGGTTTTTTTCCCCAGTTTTCAGACAGCTGATATTAAGTGACACATGGCTCCTACAGTTTACCAAAGCACGTCCAAGTCACTGCCTCCCCCTGCTGACATCCTCACTGTGCCAACAGCTCCACAACATCGCTGGCAAAAGACTTTGAAACCTAATTTTATATGAATGGTGACCATTTAATCATCCGTGCTTGTTTAGTCTAAGGTGACACACTCAGAATGGAGTGGAGTGGACGTTAATCCACTGGTGAGGACACAGATGTGCAAAGATGAAGATGTGCTGATGTATTTATTTTTTCTTACTGTTATGGTTTGCGGATGATAGTTGGATTACATACATACATACACACACACACACACACACACATATATATATATATACACATATACATACATGTACATATGGATGTGTGTGTGTTTTGCTGACATTATATACTGTTTGTAAACAGTTTACAGTTTGTGGCCTGAACCAAAACAGCAACTGATGCAGTTTTGCATGAGAAGGGAAATGTGATAACATTAATTCAGGCTCTTTTATCAGCTCGATCCATTCCTTTCAAACTCACACAGATGTGTGTGTGTGTGTGTGCTTATGTGTGCTAACCCCTAAAGATCATTTCCCTGGCTCCTTCTCCTCCTCTGCACTTTTTTCCCTCCTTCATCCCTCTCTTCATTGTTCTTACCACCTGAGGGATAATAATTCATGTTACTCTCCCCTTCTCTTTCATTCCCTCTCTCTCCTCTCGGGGGAGTTCAGACTATGTTCTCCGTTTGTCTCCTAGCACCTGAGAACCCAGTCCCAGAGGCCATTTGCACACACCCCCTTGAGAAAGCTTTCCTATTAGACACACACACATATGAATGCCAGTTGCCTTTATGAGTGACTGATCACATGCCTGTCTGTGGGATTTGCTGGCATTAAAGCATTTATTTTAGCCTGAATAATCTCCTCCGAGGTTCCATTGTTCAATCATCTGGGTCCAGTAGTAGGTTCTCCTGTCTAAAACAAAGTCGGTATGCTTCCAAAAATAACTCCACTGTGGAGTACCGTTTAGTTCTTAGTTTATTTCCTAAATCTATATTTAAAAACATCTTTCCCGACCGTAAACTGCAGCATCAGAGCTATCTTCAAGACAGTGCTACTAAACTTTTGTTTTATTTCTTTATTTGCTGCTTGCTTGTTCCCAGTTTTTGCCTTTGCCTGCCCTCAGTTGCTATTGTTTAGTTATGGTCATTTGGACATGAATAAATAAATCAATATTGCTTTATGAATCTCTAATAGAAAGTTTTGTTTAATTTACTTTAATTTTAATTTTTTAATTTTAATTTGTTGTATTAGGGAATTATTGTTTAAAAATAGAGGGTGATGGTTGAATCGTTCATGAATGTAATGATGTTTGCAACAGTGGGGCTGATGATGCTCCTTCACAGTAACATGTTCAGGACTCCTTTGCTCTTACTGCTCTGTATGCAGTCTCTCTCTGTCCATAAAGTCTCAAGTCCATACACACAGAAAGTGGAACATGGAGACAGTGGAGATGTTGCAGCAGCAGTGTCCCGATAAAACAAAGCATTCCTCGTCTTTTAACTGAAAGCTCATCCAAGATGATCACTTTATTTAGATTTTGATGTGATTTCTTAACAGCCCCTATCATGAGTGAAGGAATAAATGGTTCAAATGGTTCAGATGATCTCTCTGCTATTTTCCTGCACAAATATGCTTGTTGGATTGAACGGAAATTCTCATTTGCTCCAGGAGTGAATGTCAGCGTCTGGTTGCTTGTTCTCATCTCTATGAGATCCTGTGATTAACTGGGAACTTGTACAGAGCATTGTACACCTTTTGCTTGGCGATAACTGGAACAGCAGACCCCAAGTATGACTGAACTAGGTATGGAAAAAGCATTCATGAATATCCTCATATCTTTTTCTGTTTTAGAGTTATATTCTTTATCGATTAGTAATTAGTTTTACCTTCTCTGTTGCTTTCTCCTTTGCAAAATATCAGATTTTTCACAGGAAGAGCCCACTTGAGCCACTAGAGAATAACAGGGATGAGGAATCTAATGTTAACAAGGATACTGCTCTACTTTCCCCAAACAGGAATGCCTAACAGAGTTGATGAGATATTTTAAATAAACGGCTGCCATGAGTTTTGTGTACTGTTCTTGTTGAAGCCTGACTTTTCTTTTTTCTTTTTAAAGAGAAAACCTTGTACAGACTCAAAAGCAAACATTCAGCAACAGCATGAGGCACAGCTTCTCATCTGTCTGGTGGTAAATTTGGGCTCTTTATCAAGGTTTCCAAACGTCTACAGGACCAGTGTGATATCTCCCTGGTCATGGTGAATGACAAGTGAGAATTTGATCATATAAATGCTCTCTTTAGTTATACATCACTAACAAAGGGTCTTAAAATCTAGATCTACAACTGGACCTCCAATTCACCATCAGAGTACGCAGCATTCCAGCCTCTCTAATCGTTTAAAGGTTGTTTGGACTGTCTTGCAGTCTTCGAAGGTGTCCATGTGTTTGATTTGGAAGATTTTTTTCCCCACTCAAGAGAACTGTTTTGCAAAGCAGTACCAGTGATTGGCAGCTTTGGTAACCGGGGGCGATGGCGACTGGGCATCGTGGTCCTGTTCCTAACAGCGTGGTGTTTTGGCTTGGCATGGCCAGACAGGCCCATGTGCCCGTCATATGACGCTGGCAGAACCAGTCTGGTCAATGCAGCGAGAAGGTCGTTGAGGGAGGCTGTGAGTGTGTGTATGTGTGTGTTACCACCCATGTCATGGTCTGTGGGTTTCTCTTCTTTGTTCTTTTGTTGACTTAGGCAGTTGGATCCTGGGTTTTCAGTTATTTTCTAACACAGTCTGTCAAAGCTTTAATTTATGGATTTCTTTCCTCCTTCTCAGAGCATATATTGCTTCATGCCACATTCAGTTTTGCGTCTGCCATACTCTTCTCACCATTTTAGGTTCCCTGCCACTGCAATGCCTTCAATAAGTTCAATAAAAGTTTATTTATTTGCTTCTCTTGCCTGCTGAGTCTCAGTCTACGTTTGGATCTCATACACTCTCAGTGACATTCCCCTCAAGGCCTCACTTTGAGCCTTTTGATGTTACGCATTTTGACAGGCTTTACTATTTAAAATGGACTGTTGTTTCACACTCACTCACACACACGTACACACAGAAACTCAGAGGAAAGGCAGGAAGGTAATGTAATGAAATGAGAGATTGCAACCAAAACTAAATCTGACCTTGGATTCTGACCGTTGCAGAAATAGTTCTGTCAAGGGGATATTTTTCCATTTCATCGCTCTGGTTTTGCACCGTCTCACATCACTGCCTGCTCATTTATACTGCCTCATACACATATTAACGAGTAAAGCTGATGTCTGGTTTACCTCTTCTTTTTTTAATCTACTGCCGTCAACATATGATTTTCTCACTGACGGAAAGTGTGGCTGCCTTGATATCACTCCATGGTTACTGTGAACAGGAACATTGAGGGACGGCACTTCACATGTGGTGGCGAATGATGAGACGTCCTGTACCAAACACCAGTGTGCTGTAGTGGACACTTGAGGACATAAGTTCATCTTTTTGGGAAAAAAAAAAGAATTAGAAAAATGACTGATAACTTTATGTGTCAAAAGCAGCAAAACAAAAACTGCACTGCTGGTAGGTTACCGTGCACTAGTTTGCCTTCATGACAAGATTCAGTCTTAATGTTCAATAGTCGTCCTAAATGTTCTACCTTCATGTCAAAATGACAACACTCAAATCAGTTTCCTCCAGGAGGCGGCATATTTGTACCATTTGGAGGGATTTTAACTCAACTCTTATCCTTTTCAGACAGCAAGCAGAAGCCGCTGAGGTGGTTTATCTGAATTAGAGAAAAATGGCCTAAATTATCTTTACACCACAACCAATATTCAGTTTTAATGCATTTTAATTTCTCCAACATAAAAAAATATGATTTTTTTTTCACTGATAAAGATCAACTAAAAATGACTTCAATAATGAAACAATAGTGAAATAAAAGTGAAATCTTCACTTTAGGTCCAAATTTATTCTAAAATAATTAATGAGCATTTAAATAAGCAATAACAGCAATAATAATAAGCAGTATTTTTGGGCTGGTGGATAAGTGTAGTCAGCATGTTGGATGAATCCAGGCTTTTTGACTGAATGGACATTCTTTGTTTAGAGAAGTGAAACACCGCCGCAGCGGGAACGCCTTTCCACCGGGTCTTTTTCTCATCAGATGGGACACTGCAGTAAAATGATGCTATTAGTGTTGCCTGAGTGTGCAGCTCACAGCGAGCGCTGCACATTTCACCCACTCATTTAAGATGCAGGAATAAATTAGTGATGTTGTTACGTGCGGACTGCAGACAGGGGTTTGCCCAACGTTGGACATCACAAAAACGAACCAGTTCCAGCCAGCTGAAGGAACTGCCTGTTTTGGGACCATTTTTGGATAAAATTAAATGCTGTAAATGCGTCCGCATGTAAAGATGTCTCTCAGGGGCAACAGAGCCATTACGGAGCTACAGAAGCTCCTAGAACAGGTGGATTTACCGTACCATAATTACAGAAATTAAAATGATTTTTCTTATTTTTCAAACATCATCTCAAATATAAAGTCAAGTTAAAAAATGAAATCAATGAATCACCCAGCATTAATCTCAATAAAACTGTTGAAACTTCTTCTAAAAGAGAAGCAAATCTTAAGTGATTTATACACTGAAATCACTTTAAAAAAAACAAAAAACAAAAAAAACCTCCTAACATCGATGATCATCATCAGCAAAGTAGCAGCATTTTCATAGGTGCAGTTTTATCTGGTGGGTAAGTCCTGCAGCTCCTGTGATGGATGAGACGTGTGACTGGAGCAGCCAGCTGGTTTCACGAAGACGAGGCCAGAGCTTCAGAAGCCTCTCCTTCAGTATACATGCTGGCTACAGTTAAGGTAATTGTATCCAAAGATCTGTTTCAATGCGCTCTCTTTCCTATGTTTCTTTGTCACAGTAACAGTGAAACATGTGTTTCTCTGTTGTTTGTAATGGCATTTGCACTATACAATTACATTTTTACCCAGTAACTATTTCCAGCAACAACCAGACACCAGTTGCTGAAGAATGAGCCGCGCACCGTCAGATAACATCCTCTTTTAATGATCTTATCGTGGGTCGCGTAGCACAAGATAGTTCTTAATCTCAGCAATTAATCGTTCCTCAACCATTTTCCAAGAACTCCTGATTAAAAGACAGTGCTATAATAAAAGCTGAGAACAAATGCTGACACACAGAAATAAAGATGAACTGCAACAAGAACTAGAATGTGCAGAAGGAAAAAAAGTTAAAAAAAAACTTTTTTTCTTAGTAGCAGTGATGCTTGAAAATAGAACTGCATTAAAAAGTGTAGCGAGACTGTCACAGAGCAGAGATATGCAGCCATCTGCTGATGATGAGCAGGCTTATAATAGAAAATAAGTTATTGACAGTGCTACGTGCCACCAATGCTTTCTGGTTTCTTATGTAAAATATTCACAAGCAACTAAGCCCATTTATTCAAGTTTTATGATTAAGTACAATTTAAGAAGTTTGTATTTCCGTGTGTGTTTTCTCTTTGATGATACAGTGAATTTCTAAACTTAAACAATCCTCACTTTCAGTCTCGGTGGCTGTCTGCGGTCACTCTGCAGGTTAAAGCTGCAGGAAGATTGGGCAGATTCGTCCCCTGAATGTCACTTGCTGAACATGCAGCGTCGGTTTCAGTGCGCTCCAGCTGCACTCAAACTGCCTTCCTGTATTGTTGTTCAGAAATATTGATGTTAAAATATGTGCCTTATAACATAAGCACCATGTAACTCCTTATTCCTCATTCACTGTGAAGCTACAAGACGCCACTGGCTCCAACAGACTCGTTCACAAAGCTTCAGCTCCTCCTGTGCAAAGTCAAGTCAAAATTCAAATACTGGCAGTATTATTGTCTCCCTTAAACTTGAGTATTTTTGGCAAGTTATCTTTCAAGCATCTTGCTCTTGTCCTGTTCACTTCCAACTCCACACAGACCAAGACGGTGATGTCCGAACGCGGCGCCCAAGGCTTTAAAGAGTCAGTTTGTTCAACTCTACTAAACAGTTTATGAAGTATCCTTGAAGGAAACTTCCAATCAAAATGATTTTTCAAGTTTCAGTGCAGGCTGATGGGGAGATGAATGATCTGAGATCCTTGTGGTAGAAACGCAGGACTTCTGACCCTCCAGGACCCTCCTCAAAGCTGCCAATGATACTGGGTCACTGAACAAGCTTTTAACATTCATGAAGGTACTGACGGCAATATGGCTTTAGAAACCCTTTACAAAGGCAGTGTGAAGTCATGATAACTTCTACTATATGTTTGGGCTGTTAACTACGGACCGGCAGGCGTTCCATAAAAATAAATACAACTGATGAAGACCTATGTAACAGAAAAAAAACATAAAATCCCTAACATATACATGTAGCTGGATTAATATCTTTATTTTTCAGTATACTTCCCAATGAACAAATTTGATTCCTATGTGACACATCTATTTATTAAGTATTATTGTCATTATAATTTCATGAGGTCAGAACAAAAATATACAGAAATTCATGTCATTGAAAGAAGTGTACTGTATTTACATGTCATTGTGCAGGTTTCAGGTTTTCAAATTGAAATTTTGAATTTAAAGTGCAAAATCTGTTGGAATCCGTTGGAAAATAAATCTCTACACCCTTCAAGTCTTCAAATATGTTAAAACCAACTGTTTTCATCTAACAGGGTAATTTAGAGTTCTTACTACAACAATTAAAAAGTTTTCAAGTTGAATGAAGTTAAAGTACAAGAACTGTAGAATTGATGCTGCCAACTAGGTATCCAATCACTGAGTTATGTCGAGTATCGATTGATACAGACCTCCTAACCCAATATTAGTATTGGCTCTGATCACTACCATCTCCATCTCCTTTTAAAACTGTAGCAGAGCATATCCTGGAGGATACCTGGAAAAAAAACCTTCAACTTAGGCCTTGAAGAAGTCACACAGTATTCAAGAAAAAAAAAAAAAGAGATTTGCAAATCACACCTTCTGTATAATTCTTCATTTGTCTTCCATTAGTCGTCTCCCAACATATCAGATTTAGAAGATTATGTTTTGTTAAATTGCATGTGAAGTATTTTAACCCACCTGCAGAAGCGGCTGCTCATACATGACTATCAGAATTAGCCGTACCATCTCAGTAAATTTGCTTTGATGCTATTTCTGAGTCTAAATGTCCAAAGAACTGTCCTTTGGATGTGAACTAACATGCTTATCATTATTACATAAAGACGCTGGGTAAATAAACTTTAATATGTTCACCATCTAGCTTGGGAGTTGTCTAACAACCTGATGTGAGTTTTTTGTTTTAATTTAATAGTTAGAAGTATCCTCCTGACGGAGACGTGTATCTGCTTGTTTCCTCTTTAGCATCAGTGAGCTACTCTTCAGTCAGACATCCATTTTCTGAACAGCTTACTCTGTTCGAGGTCACAGAATGCTGGATTTTCTCCCAGTATGCACTGGTTGGCAGTCTACCACGGGAGCTGGCACCCACATTGCCACTCACATTCACACCACAGAGCCCAGATCACTAAAGCTGCGCGTCCCTGGGCTGAAGCAGAGCCGGGAGAAGATGCCAGCTGTACTGATGAAGGTGGGATTCCAACCAAAGGCTAAAGCGAGCCACTCAGCCGAGGAGAGGCGCTTGGCCGCGGCGAACCGTGCTGGACAAGTGTCAGCAAGGGGAGAAACCTCCCGTGTTCAGGAGGAGCATTTTCAAACTCAAAAACATGTCAGCATGAGGTGTACAGCAGCAGTCTAAACGGGTAACAACACATCAAGCAGCATCCTCAGACTCTGGCCCCGAACACTGATGGCAACCGAGACGACAATGACAAAACACACTCCTTAGTCTCAGGTATGGGATCATGGTCCTTCCTGTTGCTAGGATACGGCTCATTTCTATGCTCTGACAATCTCACTTTAACAATGCAGAGCCATTCTCTCTGTCCTGCCTCTTTCTGCTTTACTATATTTATCTCTGCACACTTTCACTCACACAGTTAGCCTAAAATCCACCAAGTGTGTGCATGTGTTAGTGCGTGCATGTCGACCATCGAGCTGCGGCAAAACAGACCTCTCATCACTGGAGGGGAAGGTGAAATCGAGATTTCAAGTAGCAGCCAATCAGAGGTTCTGATTGTTGATCTAACAAAACAGACGGGATAAGGAGAATAGGTTAATGAGGGTGAGAATTATGTTGGAGAAAAAGAGAGCCCCACCACTCCACCACCGGCCCTTCAATGAAAGCAAAAAATAAAGGAGAGAAGAAAGGAATGTCAGAAAGGAAAGAGGACAAGACATGAAGAAGGATGAGGAGAAATGAAGAGATATCAACAATAAAAGAGATAAAGAAGTAGACCAGAGGGAGGGAACACAAATCAAAGCCGCTCAACTCTGCGGGAAGGCAGCAGAATCTCACACATGCGCACGTGCATGCGCGCACACACACACACAAACACGCTTCGAACAACACACAGAAAGATGAAAAAGCTTCCAACATCTGTGTGTGTGTAGTTGATTCTCAACCCACATCAACCTTTTTAACCTGGTGAGGAGGGGCCTGTTACACACAAAATAAATGAAGTGCGTGTGTGTGTGTGTGTGTGAGAGAGGGAGAGAGAGACACTGGGCTGGGAATGCTGGAGAAACACATAAATGGCTAGTTTAGTGAAGAACAGTCACCAGTGATCAGATATCACAGGCTGATCTTTCTGATGATCCCTGAGCTGTGGTTATTATTTTTAGAATTGTAACATGGCATCTTAAAATGTCTTTTTAATTATCAAACTTGCTAAAAAAAATGCTTTCTTCTATCATGAGCACATTTTAAAGGTCATAAAACATTTAAAGTTACTCTCCAACAGTTGTTAACTCTTTAAAACACATTTATGTTCGTATTGCAGACAAACAATCGTCTGTACCCAATAAGCTGATTATCGTTCAGAACCAATCAGCTGAAAACCCAACCGGTTCCATTCACGTGCTAGTTAATCGGTGCATCTCAAGGCACTATGAGTGGGGTAATCGGGCCACACCCACACTGACCTGAAGATGACACTGACCTGCCATGGCGAGTCTGAAAAAGGAGAGTTATCTGTACCAGGTGACCAGATCAGACCAGTCATATTCACATTCTCTTCTTTTTCAACAACAGTAGAAATGTAACTTATATGAGACTTTGGCTTGACATTATCGTTTAGTAATGGGATGCTTACGCCATTAAAATCCTTAAGTAAGACTTAATGGGAGCACTTAAAGGAACAAGCCCCCTCTGCCATCTTCACAAATAAAGAAAGATTTGCCCACCCAGCTTGTGCCAACTTTTTCTGACTCATTTCATTGATTTCAACGTTTCACAACACACGACAGGAAGCAGAAATGTCGGTGTTCAGCTGGAAGATTGCCGGTTCAATCCCCAGCTTCAGTCCCTAAATGATCCAAGAAGAAAGTGCTACCTAAATAAATATTGTGTAAACATTTTTTCGGTCTGAACAAGGACCACATTCATTTACGTCAGCTAGAGCTATCAGGGCGTGGGTTTCTTTGAGCTGTTGTGGTACAATATTAGCAATTGGCATATGTGATGTAATAAATAAAAAAATAAAAAAACATCAATTGATATAGTTGCTTAAGTCCTGGAATTGAAGGTTTTACTTTGTTACTTTTTCAAGGTTTGCTTTTGGATAAAAGGACAAAAATGCCAATATAACTGGGTTGCCAAATCCTTTGTACTCTATTCCCACCGTTTTGGATCTGTCTGGATAATTTAGAAGGTCAAAAAGGTGATAATATATAATTATACTCCAGACATGTTCTGTACCTGCCTCCTTATCTTATCTCTAAACTACACTAACGTGCACTCGTGTACAGGTTGTTTTATTCCTTAATGAGCAGAGGGAGCGTTATCATCAGAGGGGCGTTGCTCATAAACTCACACATAAACACAAAAACACACACAGATTAACAGAGATTAACCCATGAGAATAACTGGCTGGTTTCCACAACAACAGGCACCAACCTGTCTGCCCGCTCCCTCTCTCCATCTCCTGCTCTCTGCATCCCTTGATCTCATCCCTCTATTTATTCCATCCCTCTTATCTTCCACCCTCTCTCCCTTCAAGAGTCCATCGAGACACCAAGTGTTTTTCTGGCGTGAGTAGTTGTGTTGCAGGTGAGTAGCAGCTGCGTCCTTAAAGTCCTTCTTCCAGTTGTGTACTAGAAGTTACAATATGAACTCTGATGATCCAAGGAGCGGCTTGTATCGATGCTTAATGCGTCTCCCATCCTCTCTGCCAAGGACGAGACTTTAAAAAGCAATTTAACAAAATGTATTGATATTATTTTGCAAGAAAATGATTTTGACGATGGAACGAATTGTAAATATTTCTAGCTTGTGCTGCAAGCTGGCATTGAACATTTAATGCATGCATGCATGAACAGCACATAATGTAATGTCATGAGCTTTGTGCGGACGCACTGAAGCAACTAATGCATAGAAGATGGGCTTGAGAGACTAATCCATAAGTAAAGCATGAGCATACATACAAAAATCAGCTACGATCACTTCAGGCTGACTTTAAAAGAAGCTGCTGATGCTTTCAGTAGGAAACTGTGGCGGTGCGGGCTCTGCCTTCAAATACAATGTCCAAAAAACCCAGTAAAATATTGCATATGCTGTATATGCGTTACTGTACACTAATGGATGCACCAGTTACTCCGCTTAGTGACCTGAATCAGCTGATTTTAAGCTTGGCAGGATATGAATGGTGGCAATCAGAAAAAGAACTAAAACATGCCACCACCCCCCGTCTAATAAATTCATCATAACACAGGAACTACGCACTCACCAGTAAACGTGTCCTCTTGTTGGAGTTTTTAATGTTAATACAGACTACTCAAAGCTCATGATTCATAATACCTGTGCAGAGCCCATGAAAGAACAAAATGCTCAGGAGAACTAATTTCATCTCACAGTCCAGACGGGATCATTGCTTTGAACAGGCACCCATGTCATGACACTAACAAAAAACAACTTGAACCACATAGAAGATGACTTTGAAAAAAACTTTAGAAAGATTTTTAAAAAACAAGTTATGGCACCTTCTCACATCTAAAACCTATAAGCCAGATTTTTAAATATAAAATGTAAAGAATGGGGCTCAGATTTTATTATGAATCAAAAGACGCCAAATCTTGTGTTGCTTGTTGAGATAAATCATGTCATGAAACAATCCACATGAAACAAGCCTGAAGACTGCCTCAGATTCTAACCTTTACACCTAATGACTGAGACCATGGCAGCCCGACCCCAACTCAAGCAAGACATTTCAAGATTTCCGTCCAACTGCAAGAAAAATTAGTTTGTGACCTTGAATTCACTTAAAAAAAATTAATGAGGAATAAGACATTAAATTAAAAGCTCAAACTCAACACCTGCAGCTTCTGCTATCTTCAATGGTATCAGCTGTGAAAAAGAAAATACAAATGAATCCATGATAATGGAAATCACAGATATCCTGGTATTCGGCTATTAAGAATTTTCTAGAGTCAAGAAATTTGATGCATCACCTGAGATCAAAATGCACAATAACATACATACCACGTGTTAACAGAAAGTCTTAAGCTTGTTTTGCCTCACAACAAGAGGCACAACATTGGATCCCAATGGAGTTACCAATATTAGAACACTTTTATTGCCTCCTGCATCTGTTTTCATTTGTAATTATTTCCATGAGTTGTACGTTTTGGAGTACTGAAAAGGTTAAGGACTAACATTCTCTTGGTGAATGGGGGATATACTTTAAGTCCTTTTAATTCCTTTTCAATTGGATTTTGAATAAACAACTCTATCCAGATCCCTGGAGAACCTTTAGTTTTTGGATATCCAGTGAAAGAAGGTCCTGTGCCTTCCTGCAGTTTGATAGTAAATGTAAAAGTTATTTATGGTTTATTTCTTTCCTTAAAAGATGAAAACTTGCCGAATGAATACTTACGGCTAAAATTACAAGTGATTTTTAAGCAGTTGTCAAAACTGTAAACTGATAAACTCCAAAGCAGCAGGTCAGAGCTTTAAAAGAAATCAGTAATCAATGGGTGTTTCAGGTGTTTAGACAGAAGCATCTTCTTTAGGTCAAAGTAAAAACTGCTCAAAGATTCGTACAGCAGTGGTCCCATGCAGCCCATTTCAAGCTCACTCTCGCTGTGTATGTGTGTGTGTGTGATAGAGAGAAAGTGTATGGGTGTGTGTATGTGTTTGAGTCTATGTGTCACACCGTCCTTGGACACAAGCTTGCGGAATGTGTTGAGAGCAAGGCAAAACACGGGGTTGCCACAGCAACCAACCAAGGCCGTGGAAACAGATGGAGTGGGTGGGTGGGGTGTTATCAGAAGACGAGGTGAGAGAAAGCAAAGGACAGAAAAGGTAAGACGAGCTCACTTTAGCATTTTTCATCATCTTAATGTACCAAAAAGGAAAACCTATCAAGAGCAGAAAAGAAAAAGGATGTGGGGTATATGTTTCTAAATGTATGAAAAGGTGTCCTGTTGTCAGGGACACTCGTCATCCTTTATTGGTCTGACTCGGATGTCTGGTTACTTTGAGGGGAAGTGAGATGTAGAATTTAGTCAAAACAGGTTTCAGTCTATCCCTCTGTCTGTTTAACATCCACTGTCACATTCTATCCTTCTTCTCTTGCGTCATCTTTTTTCCTGCCTCTTTCCTTCTAATGTTTTTATGTTTTTTGGCCGTCATATCCGGCTACTATGGTTCTCTTCTGCATCACTTATTTCACACTGTCACAAAGCACAAGGGTAATTTTTATGTCCTGTCCCTCTACCTGATGTAGACACAGTCGTCCACAGCAGGGTCTTATTCTGACCAAGTCCTTGATTGGGGTGATATTAAAATATTGCTGTGCATGTAAGTTGAGTGCTGTGCATGAGTTTTGCACAGCCTCTTGTTACATACTGAATGGAGTGATTTTTAAGGAAGACAGCCTTCCTTCTGAAGACTGGCGCAATAACAAAGTTTTTCAGCCAAAGCTGCAGAGTGGATTCTTCTCCAGGACCCTGAAAGTAATTGTGTAATACTGAAAGGTATAAGACAATATTTTTTTTAGATTATTATTATTTTTAAATGGGTGTATCTTATATACAGGGCACTCCCTTATGCTGGATTCACACAGCAGCATTGAGTGTGGCCTATGTCCATCTCCACAGAATTTGAACAGGGTGATGCCATCCATTACCAAAATGAAACATGGATTCTGTGCGTTGTCTTGACGGCATTGCTGCCATCAAAGGTTAGGGAATTTTCAACTGTTCCTGCTTCTGCATACATCAGCCAATCAGAGCTGAGGCTTCAGAGCTAGAGTTTAGCCAATAAAATCATACATGGAGGCCGGCCAAAAGGGAAACCAGGCTGTGACACATCAGAGAACAAGAGAAGAACGAAAAGAACATCATGCTCATCTTCAACCGTGAAATTCACCTCTCTGCTGGCGTTTCTGATGAATAAAATCAGAAAGCTGTCATCATCACTTTAGCTACTTTGCTCTAAGCTGTTTCTGAAAACTTTGTCTTAATTGGAGCTGTGAATAAAGACTACTTAGAGCATCCTAATTTTTAGTTTCAAAATAACATGATTTATTGTTCTGTTAAATGTATTAACAGACTGCTGAAACAGGCTCTGGGTTGGCCTGGAAGCACAAAGATTTGTGGAGCAGCAGGCAGCAGCTACCTTTTCCGATCAAAGAAAGCTGTTGTCTGGTCTAACAAAAACAAGACTTCAAGCTCATTGGTTGGTAACCCGTGTCAGCAGCCGGGCCAGCTGGTTCCTGCAGCTGAGCCATTGTCCAGGTTGATCTTCTCCCTTCCAGAATGACCAGATTTCCGACCACTTACACTGGGAATGAGCTCCAATGAAAGCCTGGGGACCTCCAGGCACTGGTTAGTTAAGGGTCGTGGTGGAGCTCAATTTGAAATCCACTGGTACTTGTTTTAAACTTTGAAATGCGGTTGAATAGAAAGATTGGATCAAATTGATCAAAAAAGCTTAGCATGAACACAACATCATTCTGCTCATTTGGTTAACTGGGGTTGGGTGAAGTCATCTTTCACCAAAATAGGGCCTCCCCAGCCCCCCCCAAAAAGATGAAATTTAATCAGCTCTTCAGAAAACCTTTGGGTGATGTCACAGAGGGTTAGTTCAGTGGTTTCAATGAAGTCTATGTTGTTGACATAATTTCAGCTTGTGCTGGTTTTCTTTTTCTACATGCAATTTGGTTTGGCTTCCTTTGGGTTACTGCCTTGTCTTCTTGAGATACCACTGGACTCTGTGGAGGAGGTGGGTGAGAAGAGGATGTTAACCAAGCTGACATCCATCATGAACAAACCCTCTCACCCGCTGAATCAAACAGTGGAGGCTCTATTTTTAAAAAAAATTTCCTTATGTCTCTTTTCAGATGTGTAATAATTTCACAAACCCCCACAGTTGTCGTTATGTATATAGGCCATATTATTATTTCATCTTTTTTTAGTATGTAGTATATTTTTGTGCATAGTATTTGATTGGACTCTTTGCATTTTTATATCATTTTTGAGCTGCTATAGCCAGTGAATTTCCCCACTGTGGGACCAATAAAGTTTTGATCTATTTATCTAGCTACACAACATCTGGTTGGTGATGCTTGCTGATCTGCTTGCTGTCTTTGGCTATTGGGGCGAGAGTTTGAGATTGGGAGTTCCAACTCATTTGGGAGTAGTAAAAAAATCTCATTGACACCATACACTTGAGGATAATTTGGACAAATAATCAGAAACAGTAAGCTTCAGATCAGCACATGAACCTGTGTCATAATCTAGTCATCCAGTGTGTGGTCAACTTCAAAGAAGAAAGATTTATTCTTTCTAAACACATGTACTGAAATCATCTTGCTGTTTTGTCATATGGCAGCATGTAAAATAAATAAAGTATTGTTATAATGCTTCTATAATATTATGCAGCCCTACTCTCAAGTTCATTCTTTCACCTCTAGCTGGAAATGCACTGTTGAGATATACTAAACAGATGTACACACAGCCAGATCTAATATTCCGATCAATGCGCATATTGTCATTTCATCTCTACACTGAATATCAATATCCTTGCTGTGATTAAAAATATGCCGTCTTTGGAAGAGGTTAAGGCCACTAATGTATATAGTTTCTTTTTAACATTGTTTTAGGTTCAACAAAGTACCTTTTAAACCACGAGTGTAGTGTTTTGTCTATATACAGAAGGCTTTTACAACACTCAGGTTCAGTGTCTTGCCCAAGGACACTTCAACGTGTAGAGGAACAGGGAATTGGACCATCAACAGTCTGTTCTCTATTTGATGAACTATAGCTGAACAAGCAGGATGACATACTTAAATAAACTCAAAAGTTGAAAATCTTTCAAGTTGAATGGGAAATTCAAATGACGCTTTTGTTTGGACAACCTATCAGCACTGAGATGTGTCGATAATTACTAAGAATGAGAATCACCAACAGGTGATTGCTGTACTGTAACACAAGTGTCATCCGTCTCATTCGGTCAGCTGATTCACTGGTATGACTTAGTTATGGATCAGAAATGGTTACAGGTCACCTGCTCTCCTCAGGATGACCACGCCAACTCTTAGGTAAAAACCAACACCTTAAAACTATTGCTGGAAACACATGTAATGCTATGCCCAGAATTTCCTGTGTCGCATTTTGTGAAAGAAGAAGAAGAAGAAGAAAAAAA
This sequence comes from Zenarchopterus dispar, assembly GCA_028564865.1. NCBI lineage: Eukaryota > Metazoa > Chordata > Actinopteri > Beloniformes > Zenarchopteridae > Zenarchopterus > Zenarchopterus dispar. Next base: position 1,834 of record JAOWBL010047769.1, on the reverse strand, counting down.
AAATTAAAAAAATCACACTTTGCATTTTTGCGTACTTTTCTAAAGAGAAAAGGAGGATGAAGGGAGAGATCTGTGGCTTCGGACAGTTTGCAAAGATTACACAAGCAGAAAACACACCAGTCATTACATCTAACCTACACACATTAAAACATTAATGTAATGAGCCACTTAAAGTATCCAGGTGATTTTTCTTGGCTACGGTGTCACCATGTTAGGCCAGCCGTATACTTGGTAGACTATCTTTTTGGCATCCGTTGATTTAAAGTTTTGTCAGACAGCACCAGTCTTTAACATGCTATCTTCCTTTTAACAGCTGAAATTAACCTAAATGTTACCTAAATGTAGGTGACATTCACAACTGTCACTGACTCCAAGGGATGTATTTAGCAGTTGTCCATTTTTCTTGAAAGCATAATTTAATTTAATTTAAAATGATATATGGAAATCTGGAATCCAGAACTAAAAACTGGATGTTCACCTAGCAAACAGATGGGTCTGTTCAATTTACTTAGAAACAAACCAATTCTGAGCAAACTGCAGTTTGCTACGTAAACTATCTGCTACTACCCAGAATGCTCTCTCAGGTTTCCCTACTAAAACAGAAAAGTTAAAAAAACAAAACAAAAAATAAAGTCCCAGATTAGGCTAAATGAACACCAACACACCAGCTGGGAAGGCTTCCCAGCTGGCGTGGTGCTGATTTTACCTACCTGGTAAAATCAACCCCATAGCTGAAGTTATGAAATGAGTGCTGTGCATGAAAAAACTATAATCTTTGACAAAACACTGGATATTTTTCCGAGGCAGCAGCAGTGAGTGAGCTGATGGCCCTCCTTTTGAAGGGCAAATGCTAGAAAGACCCTTCAGTGGCTGAAACTGTGCACGTAGCACAAGAGGAATATTTGTTTCCTGCTTGGTTTGAACACAAAATTAGCGTGGTTGTGTTGGCAACAATATGTGGAGCATCATCAAGAGAGCAGCATTGGGAGGCCAAATCTGGAAGCAATTAATGACTTAATGAATTCAAATTTGAACACCATCCTAGTCAGAGTTATTATGCCATTTTCATCTCTGACAACCACAAATTCTTGTCATTAAAAATCAAGGGTGGATACACTTTCCTGTGGATGTTATCAAGAACACAAAAAAAATCTTTTTCAAAGTCCCTCAGCATCTGTGTCACATAACCTTCTTTAAATTGCTTCACTTGCAGACTGGGTCTGAGCAGAAATCTAACAATAAAAAACAAACAGCAGATTAATGAAGAATCTGATGGATAGAACTCTCTTCAAAGATGATGAAGAAATAGAAAGCTCTGGCATATATGGACCATCCGAAAAACTCCAGGAAACTTATTTATAAGCACTCTGGAACCTGAAGCCAACAACAGGACTGAAGACCACATTACAGTCTTGACGGTCTTTAATTAACCTCATCCCAGTGCTCAGTATTGAGACAGAACTGATGTTCTTTGGGATTAGACTCATAATCCCCCAATTAGCGTATCATCTATTGAACTTGTATGCTTTAGGATTTAGAGGACTTACAAGTACGACTAACTTAGATTGGCATGAAGGACTTTTGCATAACAGCATAAGCTGACAGCTGTTTTCATTAGCCCTCCAATCAGAGTTGCTGGAGACATTTTGTCAAATAAAAGACTGAGAGTGCTGATGACCATCAATAACGTAAATAGAAGTCGCGTTTGCTCTGGAGAGTATCAAAGGTTTCTGCAGACCTTCAATACATTGTTGCTGTAGACCAGGGGTCACCAATCCTGGTCCTCGAGGGCCAGAGTCCTGCAGGTTTTAGATGTTTCCCTGCTTCTTCACAC
>JAOWBL010047748.1:10360-24898 GCA_028564865.1 Zenarchopterus dispar | reverse complement strand
GCTTGATGAGATGGAAATAGGTCTGAGTCCTCTCAGCTTCACTTGCCAAGCTGAGACGGGGCAGTTTGGCAGTGAGGCTGCATTCTGAACACCACCCCCAAACCCCCACTCACCCACCCACTCCGACTCAGTTGTCCTTCTGTCTCTTCCTTCTGCCTTTCTTCTGCTTTTCTATTGTGATCCATCCTTTCTTACCCTTCAACAGCGCAGCCCTTTGATAACCTCTCTGTGTCAGACTACTTCACTCTATATTCTGACCATCCCAGCACAGTAACAACTGCAGCTGCTGAGAGCTCCGTACTTGGACTAGTTCACCTCCTTTGAAAGAAACTGCCAATTCTTGAGATCACACCATGCTAATCCAGTTGATGGGGACATTAAAGGAATTTCATCCTAGACTAAATTCTAGTTCAATATGTAATGTAATATTGAGCTCATAAAATGGAGTAAGAAGCAGTGAAGCATTTTTTTGAGCAGATTTTATTCTAAAGATTTATCTCTGGGCTACCCAGTTTCAAGATGCTCAAAAAACAAAAAGGAAAGCAAAGGAAAAGAGGAAGAGCTTCCATTTGTGAATAAGTGAACAAGGTCACTTCACAGCTGTTGTTAACAAGTGGCTTTTGAGAATCTGAATGTGTCAGTAACTCGAGCCTTCTGGGAAACAGGGCTTTTGTCTGAGGATAATATTCCATCGGGCGAACCCCCTGAGACTAACGAATCTTAGCAGGGTATAACAAATGGAGAGTCATGCTCTTCTCATAACCCGGAGGCGTGGGCTCAATTATTGAGACGAGCAGGGATGCTTAAAACAGCCTAAAATGTTCACGCTTTTCACTCCAAGGCAAGAACATTCTGCCTCTAACAATTTTACGTATACAGAAATATGAAACATAAATACTGTATTTACTGGAGAACGTATACGCTTTCTGGGTGTGGCTGTGCAGCTCAGAATACAACATCACGAATGTTTGAACTTCAGATGCACTCACGTGACCTTGAAGATACATGTGGCTGAGTGTACAGTAAATGATCTTAAAACAGCTGGAAGGCAGCGATAAATGGGAGCAGACATTTAAGATGATGCTCACATCCATGTTTAGGTTTTGTGGCAGAATAATGAGTGTAAGCATGGAAGGACAGTCAAACTTGTCGACGCCTCTGCTATGACTCCCGGTGGCTTCTTTCTCCTAAGACTTATTATAAGAGAAAGCCATCTTAAATAGACACAAATCCAATAATAATTCAAGTTTTAGCTGAACGAGGGGATTAGGATCAGGACATTTCTCTCTGGGTTTATAGGGAATAATAAATCGTCATGACTACTGAGCAGCAGCGAGGAGGCTTGACACTTACTGGTGTTTGAATTTGTACATAACACTCTTTGATATCTGTGGGCCTGTGTGCACTTATAGTTTCACAATTATTTGTTTAGGTCAGGAACAGAATAACAAAAGCATACACAAAAAAGACTGAAAGAGAGAGTTAGATATTGCATGAATCAAACCCATATCTTTGAGCGTTTCTAAACTTAGTATCCCTTTGTTAAAACTATCCCTGATCAGATAACGGGCAAATGACACCAAGATATATTAAACACAATGAGATAGGAATGTAATGCACTGGATTAGAGGTGTCTAGAGTGAGATCAAATGTGGTTAGAAGAAAAGAGACGGCATGGCTGGATGGGCTTTAAAGGATCTTGAAGTTTCATTTGAATCAGCTTACAGTGGATCCTTGTAACAGCTAAGCTTTTGGGTTTCACAGACTCAAACTGACAGAGAAACATAATACATGTGGACAGCCTTGCTGGTGATCAATATGATCAATACTTTGCTGAAGAGAGAAGGAAACTACAGTAGTTTTGACCCACAGATGAGATACACCAAATTAACTGCATATCTGATAGTTGAAAAATAGATATTTCAAAAGAGGAAAAAGCTTTTTTTTTTTTTTTAAAAAAAGAGCGCTGTTTGTGGTTAAATTAAAATATAACATCAAATCTTTAGTAGTTGGTATTCTAGACAAGAGAAAGTGCACATGAGTCCTGGAACGAGAACATTTTGTTTCTTTGTTCTCCTGAACCACACATATGCATTAGCACAATGACGGACAGTAGGTCTTCTGCTGCTCCTCTGATATGTATAATTAGGTGTCAACCAGCTGATTAGAACGAAAAGAAACTGGCAAATATGTCTAAAGACTTAAACAAAACTTCAAAATCACCATTAAATTTACACCAAGTTTGCTGGATTTATGCCACAATAATCTCAATAATCTCTGAGTAGAAGCCAGAAAAAGCTCACAAATCACATTAAACACACTGAAAACTTTGAGGGAAATGATTTCTTTGTGCCAAACATGCATGAAGTCAACTCCATTCATATTTAAGTTTTGGTGAACATGTCCTGAGGATAACTGGATATTTTCCAGTAGACCTTTCCAGGTTTTCCAGACGTTTGGAAGTTTTCATTCAAATAATAAAGAAAAACAATGGAAGAGTTTAATATTGATGGAGATTCTCTTCTAAATTTTAAAATGTACCACATGGCAAAAATGGAGGATGTATTCATACTTGACTGTAAAACCTATGCGTGTCTGAATCAACAACAGAATATCCTATATCACTTCTTTTTCCTTTCCCTTAACCACCTTTCTTTTCTTTTTTCTTTCTGTTTTTGTTACAGTAATGTAGCAGTAATCACTCACTTGGTAGCAGTAAGGTTCTGACTTTGAAATTGTTGGCTGGCTTTGTGTTTGATGTTTGCAGTGGTTTTTCTCTGCTAGTTTGGCTCTTCTTCCACAATCCAAAGACATGTGAGCTAATTGGAGATTCTGAATGTGCCTGGAGGTGTGAGAGGCATCTCTCAGGGTTGCCTGTCCCTGGCTACCTCTTTGGCACAAACTGCCACTGGAATGAGCTAATTCCCACTGCCACTCTCTGCAGGGTGGACGGTTCTTCGGTGATGAATCTATTCCTTGAAAATTGGTTCCTTGTATCATCAGCAGTTAAAGCATGCCATAAATAATGTCTTATCTTATCTTTAAGGAGAGGGATGCATGGTATTACTGAAAAATGTAGACTACATGAAATTTACCATGAAGGTGTCTGAGTCTAAACTGAATTGAAATTGAAACCCTTTCAACTCTTATTTGAGCTCAGAGTGTTGTCTGTTCTCTGCTCTCCATTGACGAGTCATTCCACAGAGATCCAAGAGTGCAGTAAATATAAATCTGCAGAGATGAGTGGATCTTTAAAATATTCCATCAGCTAAGTAGGATGTTTCTTTACCTGTAACATGTCCTTAATGTTCACATCCACACTTGTTAACATTAGAGGAATATCAACTGGACCTGGATTTGCTGCTGTTGACATATCTACATATCATTATTATTGTGGAAGTTTTGTGGAGATAGAATATGTTAATAGTGATGTAATAGAGATTTTTATAGTTTATATATAATACTGGCTATGCTGAGAAGCAGACACTAGAAGCTTTGTAGAGATCACGATAGCCATAACAAAATGAGCTACTGTCACAGTTTTGAGTTTTAATTAGTTCCTGTTTTATTTGACGTGATTTACTTCCCTTGTTCCCATCTGTCCTGATCTTTTGCACCTGTGTCTTGTCATCCCATGTGATATTGTCTTGTCTTTCCCTTCCTCTCTGCTTATCTGTTCTATTTCCTGCCCAGTTTCTATTTTATCCATTCAGTTTCTGGTTATTTCTGTTGGATGCCGAGTTTGTGGATTTCCTGCTTATTGCATTGTTTTTCATTGAATTAAACCTGTTATTTTTGCCAACTCCAGCCTCCTGTCACCTGCAATTGGGTCCTGCATTACCTGATCCATGACAAGATATACTTAGACGGTTATCTGCTTTACCCTTCCAAAAAGTGCCAGAGTTGAACTCAAACAAGATATTTCATGAATGCATATAATGTAGCTGTCTGGAGCAGAGCAAATAAAATTTGTATCAGTAACCACATTCAAACACCACACTTGAGTACTCCTGATGATATCTGCACTCATAATAAATCATTGATGTTCCTGAGGGAACTGATATGAGCAAAATACAACAAGCTGTACTCCTTCCAGGTCCATTCATATTGGTTATTAAGTAGAAGGGGGTTTTCTGTTGAAGGCAAATATGCTAAACTGATCTCCAAAACCCATATGACTGTTTCCAAAACTATAGAATTAACTTAAATGGAAAAAAATGTTTCCAATTGTTTCCAAACAGCAAATAACAGGGATGGCATGCAGCGTTCACATTTAGGATGATGTAGTACTTTACTTTCTTTCAGTAGCTATCCTGTCATGTGACTTGTGGAAAACAAAATGAATAAACTTTTCTGTCCCAATACTGCTTTAAGTTATGGTGGTGAAAAAAATGCTGCATCGAAAGTAAGTGGAATGGAAGAAATAGCATCCTTATGTATCCCGAAGAAAATAAGACACATAGCTGAAAAAGTAATACATTTTTCCATTTGAATCAGTCTGTGTGGAGTTTACGAGGTGCTCTTCAATGCATCATGAAGTTTTATATTCCCTAAGGTCTAAAGCGATGTAAATTTTAAAGTTTAATGGCCATCCCAGTCAGAGTATTATTAATAAAGTCATTGCGTTGGATCTAATTAGAGTCATGGAAGTCATAGGGAGTGCCAAAGATTTGTAGGCCCCATCCAGACCCTGTCACGGACCACCACACAATTCAAAGTGGCTTCATCAGTAAAGCAGGATCTTGGACAAGCAGCAAAGCTGGCTTTGTGAACCCTCCATGTGTCACCTTGAAGATATCTCCCACACAGTTTGTAATTTTAGGTGTGCGGCGGAAGCGGACAGTCATTTGACTCCTGACTCCGACCATCCATCTTCTGCCGCTCTCCCCAGGGCTCAAGTTGGGGGTTTCCTGTGGCGTGTGGGTGTCCGTAACTGCAGACCTCAGCCTGAGTCTGGGAGGGTTACAGTGGCTGTGACTGTGGTAGTTTGACACACATCAAAGAAAGCACCAAAAACAATCCACCAACTGAATTATTGCCCACTACCAAAGTATTTCATTAAGTATCGTCAGAAAGAACCAACTTGCTTTAACTTTAGTTAGCTTTATAATCCCCTCTCAACAGCTTGCATTGGAAAATTGATTTTGTATTACAATATGTATTGCTTATTAATAAGATAATGCTTAAACTGCTAGAAGCAAAGCACACACATACAAAACCAGACAGAGAAAGGAGGAATGAAAAAACTGCCAGCTAGACACAAACAGCACAATACAATTATAAAGCTGTTAACTTCATGACATATTCATGTGACATGGTTTATGTTTTACCTTATTATCTAAAATGCAATAACAAAGAAAGCAGTTTGTCGGGCGTGATTGAGGATGACTGTGTGTTTTTAAAAGCCTCTGAGTCACAGCTAGGGTGTGAAACAGCAACATCTTTTCAGCAAAGAAACTCACTCCTCACCACTTTTGTCCCCACAGAGGATAAAAGAATGGCTTTTGTTGTGTAATTCAGTTTTCTACAAAGTACATGTACTTCTGAAGACATTTCCTGTGTTGAGTGTTACTCAGACTCATGTTGAACAACCAGAAGAAAATGGATCAATTTAGTTTAATTCAATTTCTAAACAAGCTGGAATGTATTGGAAAATGCCCCACAGGGGGTCTCAGAGACATGCTATGCGCACCCTCAGCAGTGTAAAAGCATAACAAGAAGCCAGAACACAGAAAACACACAGCGGCTGCCAAAAGAAGTACAGGAAACATAATTGGTTGGCTGGCTGAGGTCGGACGGTCCCCACAGCTAGTGATTTCAGAGTCAGTTTCATATCAGCTTTTTAATTAAACACTGGCTTCATAAATCTCATACCGACTAATTTTTGCTTTAATAAACACAATGACAGCGCGCTTCTTCTAAAGTACTATAATCCCATTTGAGCCTGAGCAAAAAGTTGCCAAGGAGTGAGATAACCACAGCCCGTCAGCGGCGTCTGGTTAGCTGATCCAAAAGAATGCTGCACTGAAAGTCAGGTGTTGTTCTTGCTAAAGCTCCTCTTAAGCTTTTAAGCACCAAGGCTTCCAAACCCAAGTGAGGAAGAGGAGTGGAGATGTCAAAGAAGTTACATTTACACTGAGGTGACAAATGTTGAATGGGAATGTGTGAAGATGGCATCGGCCGATATCAGACATGGGTCCAGCTTCGGCCTGACATGAGCGTTTGTGCGTAACTTTGGCTTATTGTTGACAAGTGAACGATCAATGCTGAGGGATACAAAAACTCAAAGGACTCCAAGAACAATGTTGGACACATTTTACTCGCAGGAGTTACCAGCTGACAACAATCACTGAACTCCTGGGCGTTTTCTCGGCCAGCTTCCATATACGATCTTTGATAAGTTTGACTTTCAGTTTTGATTTTAGCTGATTACAGTTTTCCCTGAAAGGACAATAAACGGTAGCATAAAAAAGTGTTCCAGGTTGCTGCACGGTAGCGCTTGTACAAATACATCAGGTTTAAACGGCTTAAGAGCATATTCCTCTCATGCAAAGGATCAACAAAGGATCACAAATTCTTAACCTTCTTCTCTTTTGAAACATATGAAGACATAAAAGCACATCAAATATTTAACATATATTTCAATACAAACCCTAAAACTAAAATAGTGCAGCAGTGTCCATTTAGGAAATTAAAAAAAAGAACTCAGATTAGCTGTTAGATTTGTTGGGTTGAGCAGTCAGGAATTTTATTACACAAAGATTTCAACAGAATTAGCAACCAGGAAGAATTAAAAAACATAGTTTTACAGTTCAAATGTCTATTCTTATGCTGTTTTCTCGCTGTATGAAGTGACTATATACTTAACTAGCTAATGAATGTATATGAATTTGCTGAGTCTCATGTGTCGTATCAATAATACTTCATAAACAATCATTTAGTTACCTTTATGGGAGCAGAAGACGTAAAAGAAAAAAGTATTTCTATTCACGTTTTACTATAGCAAGGGGATTTAAGAAAGGGCTGCTGTCTGGAATGACAAAATAAATTAAGCTTGGGGTTGAGAATGTTTTGCTGAGTTAGCGACTAAAAAAAACAAACAAACAAAAAAAAAACAAAAAAACCCCAAACTTATTGAGACCATCTTTATTTTTGTTTTTTCTTAACTTTTCCACAAGGCCAATTGTGAATTCAAGTTTTCCATCTGGAATCAAATGAAACATTAAGCCAGTTTGAGAAGCTTTAGTGTCATCGCTGAGATTTTTACGCTTGACCTGCAAACAGGCGTAGATGCCACAAGGGGCTCCTCTCAGGTCTACGGATGAAGACTGATGCTGATACTCCAAACAATACTGCTACAGCTGAAGACAAATATAACCTGTGACAACAAATACGGTTTACATAGTTTACAATGCATCGTCAGATAAAACACCTGGCTATATCATAAGAATTCATAAGACGGATGGATAAATTCAACTTGTCTGCTGAGTACTGATTAAATACTGCACAGGAGCAGCATCTCAATGCCCACCAGCTGCGACATTACTGTAAAACCCTCAACGCCAATATGGCTGCTCATAGTCAAAGTATAGGATCAGATTTTGGAGTTTTTATCCAACCTCAATGCCAGATAAGTCAAACATGATAGTCTGATTTATTGCTAAAGGTTTGCAGTGTAGATGATGTTAACGTCTCTGTTGAAAAAAAAAAAAAAATAAAGCTGTTGTAAAAACTGACCATTAACAAATATGTGTCAGACTTGTATATCATAGCAGCCCACAGTCTGAAGCTGAATGGATTATAGACATTTTATCACAACACTGTAACTCAAAATCATACAAAGGCTATAAAAGTATGAAAAAGAACATTGTTAACCTTTTGTGTCAATGTGGATTAACATCCGCCTCGCTCTCGTCTGGTTTATCGCCTCACCTCCACATTATGCCTGCTGTCTCTTTCAAGATGCGATCTCATAGGGAAGCCTCTGGGAAGGACTGAGATGTAACAACTGTCTTTTTATCCCCTTAAGACCGAGAGATTGAAGGCTTTATACAGTTTGCCTGTGAAAACACAGAGTAACTGACAAGGCAGTTGAGAGATTTCAACCATGGCCCTGCAGCTTTGAGAGTCCTCGGCGGTGTTTTATTATATCGCTCAGGGCAAAGTGACATACAAGAGTGTCTCACTTACGACACGTGGACCACAGCACGTTTATGTTTGTGGAGAATTTATATGTACTTCACAGACACAGGCTATGGTGGGCTTTTCTGGTTGAGCTGGTATGCAGTTCAGAACTGTTCATCGCTTCTGATACCAAGCCGACTAGAACAGGTAAAAAAAGAAATTCAGGTCGGAGGCAAAATATTGTTGAGGAATGGTTCTATTCTGTATAATCTGTCTCAAAATCCATAAAAATGCTCATTGACATGACCATTTTTTATGTCATCTTTTTCTACATTTTACTGTTTGAGATGGTTGTTTATTTGCAGCTTGTTTAAGACTTATTTTACAATATAATAAAGGATATAACAAAATCATCCTCAAGTGTAACTATGGACCTCATAGTTTCAAGCCTTGTTAACAAAAGCTAAATGAGTGTCATATAAGGTTAAATATTTACAAACACAGAGAGATAAATGTCAGTTTTTTTCCAAATGTAAAACTAACTAAAATTGTCATTAACTCATGTTAGGCCGTCTTTAGTTCATTTAATACAGGTAACTGATATCAGATCATTATCTCCGACCTGAACTGCACCGACTATCTTTTTTTGCAGTGAGCGCTTGTCTCAGTTGTTGCATCTTGTTTTTCTGGACAACAAGCGTGTCAAGTGAATACTTCAGATCTAGGACATAAACAATTACTCTCTCCATGTATAACGAATCTTCTGAAATGAGAAACAAAAATGTTTTTCTGAGCGGGCTGAGTCGACAGTTGAAGCCTAACCTCCGGGTCTGATGAAGGTTCAGTGATAATTGAAGACTTGTCAGTTAAAACTTGAACAATTATTAGTGAAGCACCATGAATATGATTCAATTGCCTCCACTCACTGTTTGCTTTTGTTTTAAACCCTCTTTCCCTACGCCTAACTGTCATCTTCCCTCCCTCTTTAATTCAGACTGTAGGCTGAGAAACAACTTAGAAAAAAAAAGAAAACTGCCAAGAAATAAAAATCTCATCTGAGAGACTTAGTGCTTCCTTTAACTTTAAATTTGACTGTTTTTTTCTTTTTTCTTTTTTTTAAAAAAGTTGCCTAAAGATACAGACATAACAGAAAAGCTTCAGTTAGTTCAGTTATCTGCAGACACTGCAGCAACAAAATGACATATTTTATCTGATCTTTAATTATTGAAGGCCTACATATTAATCCCTCCTTTTGGACTTTTGTTTGTCATCTGAGAACCTAATCCTGCTGCTCATGTCATCTTTCTAAACCTTCGGTGGTACAACAGGAACAGTAATCTGGTGTGATTGACACTTTTGGGCTAAATGCTTTACATGTGTCACCATCTAGTTAAATCCTCAGAAAAGTTCTTCCGAGCTCATGTGCTGCAGAAGTGAGCAGTTCTGTTTGAGTGTGATATGGATATGAGAAAATATTCCTCCTGATGGGAGAATTCGCATGCTGTGAGCACCTCATTTTCTGCAAGCAAGCAAGATTGGTACCCACAGCAGGAGGGCAAAATCAGGAACACAGGTATGAGCGTGTGATGAAATGAAATTTGTTAAAAGGCATCTCTGTGAAAAATAATGCATCATCTCTGAGTCATGAATTGTGGGAAAAGGCAGGTACAGAAGGCTCTGACATAAAGAGTTGTGACTGTAGTAGCTAGTAGCTACTCCCAGGTACAGTTATTTTTTCCTCTCACACTATTACTTAAACCTTTTATACACTAGAACTCAATCTGCCACAAATATACTATAACATTTCCTTGCTTTTCACTTTGAAAACTGTCTTTTCACAAAATCTCTATATTTTTTTTCGCAGTGATAGCAACATTGCTTCCCTGAGCTCTGCGCTTCAGGGAATAAATGCCTCAAATTTACTTGCTGTTCATAACAACCAAGCGGAAAAAAAGCAGCAGGAGTTATAAAAGAAACAGCAGCTTGACGCTGGCTGCTGTTTCAGCTGTATTGAATGCGATAGTAGATAGTGCTATCCTGAGACCAGGTTGAGACATGCAGTGAGATTTCTATCCCAATCATTTTATCTTGGCCATCACTGTGTGACCCTGCAGGAATCCAGAAATCAAACAGAGAAAACCCAGATTTTCCCTTTCCCAGACTGGACTCAGCAACACACTCACAGCAAATCCAACAAATCTATTCACACAGAATGCAAAATAACAAAAAAGTCCACCCCTTTCCTCTTGTTCATACTCAGCAGCATTGGTAAGTGACAAGGCAGCGCGTCTCTATTAGCATCAAAGGAGCTCTGTGGGCTGAGGTTGCTTCTGTCATGGTGGGAGAAGTGATTTACACTTCCTCAGCTGTACTTGACCTGATCTAATTGGTCTGACCATCACTTGGAAGGAGGTCAGTAAATCATTTCACTATCATGGATTTATAGATGAGCTCATGTGACTCTAATGTCAATGTCACCTATGCAACATCTATATATGGCACTTGTTACCATGCGAGCTGCTGGCAGGGTGCCCAAAAGCTGAAACAGATATTGCAGCAAGAAGGGTGAGTGAGAAAACTTAAGAGGCGGAGACGAGCGTTATGATCATCACAGTAGAGATGAAAGATTCTAACATTTTTAATATTGGTTTGGCTCTGACTGTGACATGCTCATTGGAACTGAGGCTCCAACGGACTTAAGGAAATAAAAGATACTCAGTAATGGCAGCCCAAGTGCAAAATCACATAACCCTTGCTGTGGTTAAGCTTCACTGCTCTGCATTTCTTATTTATAGAGTGGGGAACCATTCTGCACAGTGTCTGCGATGGGCTCTGAATGACTGGGAGAGACACATTCCCTGCGTTCCTGAAATTCTGCCTGGTTGGAATGGACATTCCTCTCTGAGTAACGTCCCGGGGAGCTGGACTTCCTCCGCATGTCCTCATCCAAACAGACGCTTTCAGCAATGGTGTTGGAGAAAAGTGATGCCCAAATTTGGATGATGAAGTTAAGTCCATTCACAAAGAATTTGAGCACACATTGTTTGCATGTCACATTAACATTCACTTCTTGAGTAAACTTCCTTTCTGATGTGGTTCTTTTAAAAGTAAGGTAAATCCACTTGACAAATCAGATAAAGCTGAGAAAATATGGAAAATGCTAATTAAAAAGGCAACGAGATGATATGTGTTCATGTTGTGGCAATTTCATCCAAAAAAGATGTGGAACTCTGATTCATCTGTCCACAATTGACCTTTCTGCTGTGATGGTCCATCCCAGACACCTCTGAGCCCAGAGATGTCAACATCTCTGGATAACAAAATTGCTCCAGGTTCTTTGAATTGTTTAATGAAAAATGTCATACTGGATGGAGACATATGCAAATCCACTCTAAATTTTCTTTCAAGAATGTTGTTTTTGAAAATGTCAATGATTTTCTCATGTGTTTTTAAACAAAGAAGGCATCCCTTGCCATATTTGGTCCTCAAAGCCTCAGCCATTCATGAATATTACTTTTGCACCTCACAATCACCTGTTGACTTTGACGACACCATTTGTCTTTCACCTCCTTAGTCTTACTAAGCTGCCTTGAGACCAATTTTTTGGTATGTTTTGCAGGCCTAAAAACTAAGGATGGATGGATGAGAAAAAAGCTCTCAGAACTCGACTGGAGGTAATGGTTAATGACTAAAGCAAATAAATTACAATTCTAACAACCTAAAGCCATGGCAAATGAAAAACAATAGTAGCTTGTAGAACAGGTGATATAACACCAGGTATCAGAAGCTTCTTTAGAGAGTCTGAGGTTGGGTTATAGTAAAATGAATAATGTAACTTTATTTCTAAAGTCAGTTTTTAACAATTTAAGAGCTATAACTCAGTTAAAATTTTTGCATGTGCAGATTTCACAAATGCTAACCAATATGAGATACTAAACTGTATATGACAGAATCTATGTGAATAAATCCATGGTGCTTCTGTATTTGTATTCTCAGCATGACCTCAGACACAGAAAGTATGTGACTGTTTTTCTGTGGAACTTCAGTAGACAGGGAGCTGCTTCTGTCACCACCTCTGTCCAGAGAGTGGACGTGATGTCTCCCCTTTTAGAAACTCTAAAAGAAAAAAAAAACATCTCTGGATACCATAAAGCATGCATCAGTGACCTCTTTTTTCTATGTTTTTAAGAGCAGCGCTGTGCTATTAAATTACATTCACAATCTGTCTGTCAGGTGAAATGAATAAACACTTAGATAACTGAAATTTATAAAGCTAGGTCATGATTTTCTTGTGCAACAACTCCTGTCTATTTCATTTCTTTTTGGTGAAATAACTGTCAGACAGTGACCAAAATAAATTTAAAAATAAATAGCTTGGTTAACTGTGCAAAACCTCTTTGATGCTGTGTAACCAAGACACAAAAGAGAGCAAAAGCCATGAATTTCCAATCATCAAAACCTTAAAGCAATACAAAGAAACTTTGTCCATATTAGCTGGCAAGCATACACCATAACCTGTGTTGTAGCCTGACGTAGACCTCCACATGCACATCAGGTAACATGGACCACAACAAAACCATTTGGTCCAATTGGCATCGTTGTACTTCCTTCCCAGTACTACCACTTCTTCGTCATTAAAGGGTAAATATATACTGTATTTTCTCTGTTGCTATGACTAGGCAACATAAAAGAAGTCAACAAAAGGCAAGCTACAGCGCTACAGAAAAAAATCTGCACCACCCAGTAACTGGTGGTGTAATTACAGAATGATACAAACAGCAACGGACGAGTATAAACACCAATACCAATGTTGATCCTGGATACAGGATACATGCATAGTTACTACGCAGAACCAAATATCACTCTTTGCTCTTGTTTAATCTCTTACTCTGTCACTCTCTCAATTTGTCTTCTATGGCTACTTTCTTGAGTGTTTTAATCGCTTCTGCAGTGTTGTTAGTTTCATAGGCGATGTTACTCTGGCTGTTTTTTGCCAAAAGCATGGATAGATGGATGACTATTTTATTGTCCTAGTGGGAAATTTGTTTTCCCAAACAGTCAACCATTTTATACAGTAAACATTCATGCACAATAAATATTCCACTGAAAACAACTAAGAAACAGACTCAGGTGGGTGTGGCTTGGTGGGCGGGTTTTGCTCTATTGATTGTGTGGTGATAAGCAGTGATGGAGTTGTGGTCATTGAGGAGAGCTGGGATTGCCGTGGGATTGGAAATTTTGTAGCATCTTGTGATGGCGAGGGGCTGATACAGTCAGTTGTGTAACGTGTAGACGAAAGGACTGAGAACAGAGCCCTGAGGGGCTCCGGTGTTGGTGATGGTAGTGGCAGACGTGAAAGACTCTGTCCTCAAGGGCTGTGGTCTATTACTGAGAAAACTTTGGACCAGAGGATGTTATGAGGGGCAGAAACCATGAGAGCTAGGTGACACCCCCTCAATGTAATCAAGTATTCTCTCAAATGAAATTGAAACTGATATTTTAATGTGAAACTCCAGGAATCAAAACTCCTATGTGCTTTTTAAACTTTTATCAAAAACAGTACAAATAAACTGTGATTTCATGATTTTTTCTGAGATTTTTTACTTTTTTGTAGCATATGATAGAGATTTTAGATAAGCTCCATGAAAAGCTGCTGTGTTATGTTTTTAAAAAAAAAAAAAAAAACCCTGATGAAACCAAATGGATTAGGTAAACAGGCAACAGGTCTGTAACATGATCTAGTACAAAAGAACATTTCAGGAAAGGCTGAGTCATTCAGAAATAAACATTAGGTGAAGTTGACCGCTCTATAAAGGGTGTGAGAGCAAACTGAAAAACAATTTACGGCTGCAATCTTCGTCTTTGGGTCCCACCTGGAGAGGAAGTGCAGAAATCCAACTTTGCTGTGGCTTTTTGATTTGCGAGATCATAAGTTTACTTGACAGATTTGTGATCACGGAACAATCTGCTTGTTTAAAGAAGTATTTCTATATTGAGCTTTCAGGAATTATTAGTATACAATAATGTTTGATTTATGGTTCTACATTGCAGCCCACAGTCAATTACCAACATGTTGAGCAAAGCAGAGCAGAGAGTCACTTCTGGGATGCTTCCAAGCCACGTCACAGCACTTCTGTCATTGTCTAGAATTACTGGAATTCACAGCCGCTGATGCAGAGCCGCCGTTCTGCGGCATTTCTGTGCCAGGCTGGGACCCAGGGGTCAGGCAGCACTACATAAAAAACAAGTCCAATTTTGTTGTGAAATCGCATCACGAGCTCAAAAACACTTCAGAAAACCAGTGGAGTGAATAGGGTTCATAGCTGCAGCAATGAATGGGAAATAAAAGCTCTACCACACAAAGAAAAAATTGGTCATGACTGTGCACACATGATCCTTGACACATAAACTTGT
>JAOWBL010047737.1:0-24271 GCA_028564865.1 Zenarchopterus dispar | reverse complement strand
GACTGGTCCAGAGTCCTGACCTCCTCATGGACTGGTCCAGGGTCCGGACCTCCTCATGGACTGGTCCAGGGTCCGGATCTCCTCTTGGACTGGTCCAGGGTCCTGACCTCCTCTTGGACTGGTCCAGAGTCCTGACCTCCTCATGGACTGGTCCAGGGTCCGGACCTCCTCATGGACTGGTCCAGGGTCCGGACCTCCTCTTGGACTGGTCCGGAGTCCGGATCTCCTCTTGGACTGGTCCAGGGTCCTGACCTCCTCCTGGACTGGTCCGGAGTCTGACTGCTGACTTGGTGCTGATGCGGTTGGCCGTGGGCAGGAGATCACGTTGGTAAACCATCTCAGCGTTTTTTTCCAGTTCAAGTCGTCACCGTTCCGGTGAACTCAGACGTCGGTCAGAAACATCAGCCGTCCCGGCTCCTTGAACGCTGATCTCCTCATTCCTGTTCTCTTGTTTTTGGATCTTTTTCCTGGCTTTTGTCTTTCGTCAAACACAGCACTACTACCATCAGGTGGTACATCGTGGTAGTCTGCCATGTCAGGGGATCCTACCAAGTCAGCAAATCCTACCTACTGGGATCCTACCATGTCAGTGGATCCTACCTACCAGGATCCTACCATGTCAGTGGATCCTACCTACTGGGATCCTACCAAGTCAGAGGACCCTACCAAGTCAGTGGATCCTACCAAGTCAACAAATCCTACCTACTGGGATCCTACCATGTCCGTGGATCCTACCTACCAGGATCCTACCATGTCAGTGGATCCTACCTACTGGGATCCTACCAAGTCAGATGACCCTACCAAGTCAGTGGATCCTACCAAGTCAACAAATCCTACCTACTGGGATCCTACCATGTTAGTGGATCCTACCTACCAGGATCCTACCATGTCAGTGGATCCTACCTACCAGGATCCTACCATCTCAGTGGATCCTACCTACCAGGATCCTATCAGGTCAGTGGGTCCTACCAAGTCAGTAGATCCTACCTACTGGGATCCTCTCATGTCAGTGGATCCTACCAGGAGCCTACCATGTCAGTGGATCCTACTGGGATCCTCTCATGTCAGTGGATCCTACCAGGATCCTACCATGTCAGTGGATCCTACCGGGTCCATCACTGTAAATGACACGTGACAGCTGAAGGACCCGAGGAGTTTGACCCCGTCATGGTTCAAGTCATCATCAGGTGCTTCTACGAGGTTTCCAGCTGAATCTCCCTGAAGAGAAAGATCAGAGCAGCAGCAGTTCGGGGAATCCTGCCGCCCCGAGTCTCAGAGCAAACTGTGACCAATTTCATTTTTCACTTTCACACACCGACGCTTCCTCCTTAAAAGCAGTGAAATGCTGCAGATTGGTTAAAAAACTGTCATAAAGGGACTTTATGTACCTTCACAGGAAAAGGTTCGGATTGAGTTGAAATCCTCCAAATTTAAGAAGATGACAGGAGAAAAGTTGATTTGACAGAGAAAGAGGACCGGATCACTTAGTGGCTTTCTTCTGAGCCGTGACGGAGGTTTGGACCGAGCTGGAGTGAGCTCTTCTGCATCCTGCCGCTCTGCTGACTCAGGGACGCTGATCACGGGGATCTACCACCACCAGGAGAAGCTGCTGGACCGAGGTTCTGGTCCCAGAAGCAGCAGAAGAGCAAAACAAAGATGAAGTGACTAAACTACCAATAAACCAGATCAAACCTGTTAAATCGAAAATAAAAGTTACTGCGTTTGAAACCAAACACGATCAAAACAAGCGGGAAAAATCACCCAGATCAACAAGATCCTTTTGATCCAGTAGAGGACGATTGTTGGAGGCCGGTGGAGGTTGGTGAAGGTTGGTGGAGGTGATGTAGTTAGCCTGCTGCGGTCCTCGCCGCGTTGATGAACATGTGACTCTCCCAGAAGCCTCTGGGGGGACTCAGATCAGCTGATACGCAGACGACGGAGGCGTGTCCTTTGATCTGACAGAAACACATGATCCCAGATCAGTCGCCTGGCAGCGCCGTTTATCGCTTTCACGCCGTTACATCATGTGTTCTGCAGAGACGCGTGCTGGTGCACGTGCTGGTGCACGGACGTCCTCACGGTGGATGCAGCCGACTGTGGACGTGGACGATGTTCACGGTCGGTTCCACTGAAACACAACGCCAAGAGGGAAAGACATCAGCAGTGGTCCTAGAGAAGTCCCCGCTGCGCCTCCTGAACCTGGACACGGCCATAAAAGCATTTCTAAATTACTTGGAGTTAAACTTTGTTATTAATGAGTAGAAGACACTGAAGACATTCGTTAGCGTGGACGTCTCAAGACCAGACGTGACCATCAAACTCCACCAGACCCGTGGACACCAGCGTCTCCAGCTCAGGTCGCAGTCTCAGCAGAGACGTCCAGATCTCCGTCTCCACCTCCCTTCATAAATGTTCCTCCAGGAGGACGCCAAGGTGTCCCTGGTCCTAGATCTGCCTCAGGACCGTCTCCTGGTTGGACATACCTGCAACATCTCAAACTCACGGACCGAGCCCACCTGAGGGGCAGGTCAGCCCCGCCCACCTGAGGGGGCAGGTCAGCCCCGCCCACCCGAGGGGCAGGTCAGCCCCGCCCACCTGAGAGGCAGGTGATGATGCTTCTCAGGAACTCCAGGACCTGAAGCTCCTCATCACCTGGTACCATCACCACCTGAACTTCAGGTGTTCTGCACATGCTCAGATTCCTTCTGAGCATGTGCAGTAGAGATCATGTGACTGCTTGGGCTGTAGAAGGGAGACGGAGACAGGAGACTTTTTTTTATGTCTCCAGTGTATCTGCAGACAGCAACAGGAAGTTGGACCTCATAGACTGTTTTCATCTTCTCTGTGGTGGACGCTCCAGCACATCTACTCCAAGATGAGACCACGTCATGATCAATGAAATCTACGAGCTCCACCTCAGAGTCTCCAGAACTTAGTGGACACGTGAGAAGATGAAGTCCATGACAGCAGAGTTAGATGATCAAAGTTTGCTGCAGCTGCGTCAGTATTCGACGCAGCTGCGGTGGTGGAGGGGTGATGATCTGGGGTTGGTGACTGAGTGGACCATGATCTTCTCTGTAGACCAGAGTCTTCTAGAGACACAGGTGAGGACATCAGCTGCAGGAACACAACCTCAGGACCTGAAGCAGGAGGCATCTGAACAGGAAACGTGAAACAGCTGGACGGTTTCTCCAGGAAACCAAACCACAGCAGATGTGGTTGTTGTCTGTCAGCAGCTGATGTTTGTCCTGCTGCAAAACAAACAAACAAACAAACGAAAGCTCATCAACACTCGTTCAAACCGAGAAGAAGACCAGACCCGAACATCTGGGAGGTTCTTCATCAACGGTCTTTCTCAGCTCAGCCCGGATTTTCTCCGTCAAAAATGGTTTTATTTGCTTCATCACTGAACTCCTTCTTCAGGTGGAGGACGTCTCCTCCAGGAGGCTCCGAGGACTCAAATCCTCCGTCGGCGCCGCCGTCACAGATGGACTTAACTCGCTAAAGCCGCCGCTCGCCGCTTATCTGAGAGGCGTGAGCAGGTATCTGCTCCCGCCGCCAGAAACGCCGCCACAACCCAGGATTAGTGGGGGGGGGGGTGGAGGATGTGGTGGTGGTGGGGGGGGGGGGGGGGGGAGGGAAGGGGGGGGCTCAATGTCCTTGCATTTTATTGCCCCGCTCTCGGCCTTCCAGCACAACTGGTCAGAGTAGGGCCCTGGGTATTACAAATAAGCAAATACCCTTTTCACACCGACACTTCACTGGTGTGAGTTTCTCATTTCAAATATGGCCGCAGTGTTTACAGCATTTTTAATATTTTATCATGAAGACATGACTCTGAGGGATAAGCAGTCAGTGATTCATGAGAAACAAGAATTTATGAAATTAAGAGTGCAGGATTAGATGCAGTTACTAGAGAGCATTAAAGGAATTAGGCACAGTTTTATGCTCTTTAGGGAATGAAAAAATTAAAATAAAACGGAAAGTGCCTGTCCAGGTTTCCATTAGGATCATGGCAGATCATCTTCACTTGATCAAAGTGCTTGAAAGCTCCAGTGCCTATATTTAGGATGCACTGTTTACACTCGTATCTCGTTTGAACACTTGAACCATCCTTTGATGAAGTTTCAAGTGTATTTCTTGCCTTTAATGAGCCATGACTAACTGATTTTATATTTCACTTTAATTACAGATTCCTAATACACAACTGCCTCAAATTGTTCATAGTTGGATAACTTTAATTTTGCCTTCCTGAACTGATTTATTTAAGCTTAATGAAAGTGTTATCTTTTAAGTGCACCATCATCACTATGGAAACTCATTATAGCCACACATCAGTGAAAACTAACAGCTTTCCCTAAAAGGCAAGTACAGTAAGTCATAACGAAGAACATTTTATGTTGGAAAATACTGAAAAAAACCCTCTAAATTATACTTTGATTTTTATGAACTAGGGGTTATGTGAAGCACTTATGAGTGGTAAGTGACCCACCCGACAGCAGTCACAGCACTCTCACTCAGGAGAATTTCTCCCCACTATACAATTTTACCATCACCATCTGAAACAGCTCCAAGCTCATGAATTTCATATTTCAAAATTCTTAGTGAATACTGTTTTATCTATTTTACTTACATGGATTTGGTTTACACAATACATGACTGATTATCACATAGAGATTTTGTGTGTGTGCACGTATGTGTGTGTGTGTGTGCGTGTGTGGTCTGAACACTGCCTGAGCAATGTGCATACTTTGGAAAAGTTTGGATGCAATATTTTGCAAATCTCAAACCTGTATTTTATTCACAATGTAACATAGAAATAAAGTAAAATGTTAGAAATGAGACTTTCACCATTTCAGGGGAAAAAAAACAACACATTTGAATTTGATGGCAGCAAGACATCTCATAAAAGTTGAGACATGAACAACTAAAAGTTTGGCCAAGGGACAAAGCTGAAGATCAATCCCGAAGGCTGGTGATCTTTGGGCGTGATTCTGTGATGAAAAACTATGACCCGGGTTCAGGAACACTTCTGGAAATCAGTCGTTCTGTCATCCACAAATGCAGCTTAAAGCTCTATGAGGGGGATGTCAACAAGATCCAGAAATATCACTTTCTCTTTGGAGCCAGGGCTCTTTTAAAATGACCGGATTCAAAACTGAAAACTCTCCTGTGGTCAGACAAATCAAGATCTAAAATCAGTTTTGGAAACCACTTTGTCAGGTTTATCATCTGCTTATTTACTAAATGAACTATTGTACTGGATGGATAAGTACTAAACAATAGGACAAGGTATTACCGGACACCGGCTCGTCTTTCTTTGGAGAAATGACAGTGTTGAAGTGAAGGCCAGGTATCTATGTCTTAATCTCAGATAATCAATGTTAGTTCATCATGGCGAGGACAGTTAAGCCATGCTGAACGCTCCCATTGACTTTTCATTTCCCTTCTTCCTCTCGCTCACTCCCACCAATATGACAAACGACAGGGAGCGAGTACATGAAGCAGTTTATTTGGCCTTCAGCAAGATCACACTGAACAACACAGCCCATATGTTCAGACAATCCGCTCATGTGAGGCAAGTTCTGTTCAGTGTGAATGTGATTGGATGCTTTTTGTAAAAACTTCATGTTGAATCATTTGACATGCATGCAGATGTGCATGTTGTTAATAAGTGGACACAAGTTTATAAATGGAGCACTTGAATGAATACAGATTAATCTGGACCAAACCTTTGAAACCTAATTTCATGAGAATGCACGTCAAGTCTGCCTGGCTTGGTGCCAATACCCGCCCCATACTGTTGTCAAGAGGTGCCAGTATAAGCTAGTTTGCTAATGGCTGAAAAAAAAAAGGTACATACAAAAACAGTTGCCTTGGTCATGTAGAATAGAAACCTTTATAGACATCCTCAGGAATTGATGTGATTGTGATTGTTTTGATTATTGTTGGGTATCAGACAGTAGTTGCCACATTTATTTATTTTTAAAAAGCAGTAGCAAACTTTTCATATGATCAGTCTTGAAATAATAGATAATCTGTATCAGAATTGATTCATGTTCACCGCTCCCATCTCTCCTTGTGTGCCAGAAATCTGTCAGAAAGGTAAAAAACATCTCCAGCAGTTCTGGAAATGTTCTTGCAAAAAGTTACTTTCTTTCCGAGTGTGACTGATGGCAACAACTTTTTAAAAGTGGAATTTTGTAACAGTATGCTTTGACAACTACCAGACACAAACAGGCCAAAATAAAGCCCAAAAGTGCTGTCTTCTAAGGGTAATATAAGATGTTGTACAAAACCGCCAGATAGACACAAAGTCGCATCAGAAAAAGTTAGAAAAACAATACTTACTTTAACCTTTACTTTTTTGTAGTTGGTATGAACCCAAGACATCGACTTCATTCTTTGGTACATTCAAGGAGAATTTGGGGCAGTAAACCATTGTTTATAACGTTGACACTCCTTCTCACAACACTCAGAGGTTTTTCAGCATTGAGGATGGGACGATACATTTCAGTTGCCGTTTTGTCCCATTTTTCCTCCACAAACGTCTTGCTTACTTAAGCTGTGCAACAGTAAAGGATCATCATGGTCATATTTCGAAACTCAGGACTTCTGGCAGGCCAGCGCACTACCCATACCCTCTTCTTTTTCTTCTTTTGCATTAAGCATTTTTCTGCTGAAGAGAATGAATACAGATTAAGAGAAAGCGTGTATGTTCTCTTAAAGACGATTTCTGTCACATTTCTGCCACCGATAGGATAAATGGCATTTACCAAGGGCATTGGTATAACCCTGCACCATCACGGCCCCCTGCCTTTGGATTTCCTACTGTTAACCCTTTTTGAAAACAGCAACCATTTTTTCTTAAAAAGAAACTGTTGAATACAGATTAATTTGACCACAGTACACATTTCCACTGTGTGATGTTTCACAGAAGTGCATCCAAGCCCTGAGAAGTTGACCCCACCTTCAGACAAATGTCACGTTTATTATGTGAATGTCGCTCTGAACTGCTGTGCTTGACAAAGGTTTCCCATATAAATCCATTGAATATGTAGTTATCAGCTATTGATAGCTGATGGTTCTTGATACAGTGCTGTCTGAGGGATTGGAGATCATGGGTATGATCTTGCCCTTTAGAAAATTAAACTCCTCCAGATTCTTTGATTCTCATTTAATGGTATTTTGAACTGTAAAAAGAGATATAGGCAAACCCCTTCCCATGTCCTCATTTTCTCACGCATTTGTTGTCAAAGTCAGGCTCCTCTGCCCATCTCGTCACTCGCATGAAAGACGCAGCCTTTCATGGATACTGCTATTGTACTATATCATCATTACAATCACCCAGTGACATCACATGTTTGAAATGACATTATTTTTACATTGCCTTACTAGCACTAAATTGCCCTCGTATTAGCTCATGTTGGAATGTTTTACAGGCTTAAAATGCAAAAATAGATGGATATTAACTCATTTAATTAAGATGATAATGGGGGGCAGTGTGAAGTCTTTGGGATAATGACCCCATCTAAAATGCAATGGCTTGTGTCAACGGATACCCTTGATACGGCTTTATATGAAATAATGGTGGAATCGCTTTGAGGGGATGTGAGATTTCAATGGCTGCTTCATATTGAGATGTTTTCCCATCCCTTCTCCCTGACAGATAACACACTGATAAGGACATTTAGTTGGTGAGACAGAGGCAGATCAAAGCTGAGGGAGGGGGGATGGGGGAGCCTGTGACGAGGAGGTAATAACTCTTCACCTGGTCGGCAGAAGGAAACATCAAAAGACCCTCGACTAAAATGAACTCTGACAGAGTCTGGGTGCTGCCCATCAATATCCTCTGTCCCCATTAAATCATGATCCAAAAAGTGAGTAAGGTACTTTCTCATAAAGCCAGAATCCCATGACAAAGGATTAGGGCACTAACGAGAAGGCAGGTAATGGATGCACAAATCCTGAGATGGGTAAAAAAGTGTCGAACAGAATCACTAATGAAAGGCAAGCCTTGTAAATCCCATCAAACTCCCAGAGCAGCACTCAATCAGGCAGACAAAATGAATATGGTTGCCAGGGCTTCACTGATTAAAAGATTTCACAGTAAACATCTAAAGGACCAGTGCTTCTCCACTGCCCTGACAGACATCGCTGTCCCTATTGGTCAATGCCTGCCAAACATGGCACAAAAGACAACTGGATGGCAACAGCAGCAAAAGCTGTATCATTTCATTTAACACTGTCAGATCAAGGTTTTCTCTGAAAGGATGCCATCTCCACAATTTACAGTTTTAAAAGGCTTGACATGAGCAAATGTTGGGAGATATGACTTCACCAAATACTAGAACGTAACTGTGCCACAACATTTGGAGAACTGTACAGAAACCCTCAAGTTGTGACCTTGTGAGGAGAGGCCGAAGGGTATGTGGCAGAATCAGTCAAACCGACAGCCTACATGGGACCCAGCATCTAATGTAGATCTATAATGCTGGACAGGGTCAGTGGAGACTGTGGAGTGTTTTTTTTTCTTTTTTTTTAAGTGTGCCACAGCCCAAGATGAATGGCCCAGGTGAAAAAAGTGCCAAACAAACAAACAAAAAAACTTTGCTTATAATATATATACTCTAATATGAGTGTGCACTCCATATTTTAACTCAACCATGTGCAACAAAACCAAAAGTAT
Organism: Zenarchopterus dispar; assembly: GCA_028564865.1. Taxonomy (NCBI): domain Eukaryota; kingdom Metazoa; phylum Chordata; class Actinopteri; order Beloniformes; family Zenarchopteridae; genus Zenarchopterus; species Zenarchopterus dispar. The sequence continues at coordinate 15,582 of JAOWBL010047737.1, read as the reverse complement.
CAGCAGTTGTGGTTGTATACTCAGATCACTTCCAATTGTTTGCATTTTGACAGTCAATTTAATTGTTATTCCCATTGCATTGTGAGTCGCTGCTCATCATGTATGCTTCCTGTGGAGAAAAGGAGAATATTAAACTATTTATTCCATCCAGTGTTACAATAATGGCCTCACGCCTGCTAGCGTGTCATTCGGATTGACAGCAGGGGCAGAGGCAATTGAAGTGAACTTAAGTCTACCCCCTGCCCTATAAATAATATTTAATCCCTCTTAGAAAGGCAGAATTGGCAATAATTCCCAGAGCTTTTTGGAGGCATCAGAGTGCCTTAGTTACAGCTGACACCAGTAGGATCAGAACCAGGCAGCTTTCTATGGCCCACAATGGTGAAATACAACTGAATTTTCAAGATCAGTTCCATCAAATAAAATCTACTTCAATCATGATTTTTAGTTTTTTTTTGTCTAAAATTTGAAATATTGTGAGGAAGACAGTAAATATGGAGACGACTATTCAGCGTCATCATTCTTTTAGGTATTAATGAAAAAAAAACAAACTAAGAGACATTAGTTCAGATATTTTCACTTTAAATAGAGCCAGTGGACGTTCCTCTGCTCCGTGATCACTCTGCTGTCATTAGTTACATTTCTAAACCAGTCAGATATGCTACTGCTGGCCAGGTGCTGCAGTGACAGAGACAAGTGGAGGATTTTTTTTTTTTTAATGAATTGCACATAAGGTTGGCAAGGCTGACCTCACCAAGGGATACATTTATGGTCTCAGTTGATCTGCACTGGAGTTTAGAAACTCAATCTGCATATGCAATTAGTGTTTGAAGTACTTGTTGTGCCTTCTGTTTCAAAACTAATTTAGAGCTTGATCAATCATGCACCTCTTAAAATGACAGATATATGGCTGAAAACTGTGTATATATGGTTTAAAACAGTTTTGAAAGTTAGGAAAAGCATATGTGCCCTTTCAGGCATTAAAGAGTTGGGGCTCCAACAACACCTCTAGACAAGGTTAAGGTAAGGCCTCTTCTTTTGAACACTGAAGTTTTAAGTGACATTTGTGAATGTAGTTCATTATTGTAGAGCTTTTTAGTGTGGTTACATCAGCTATAGATGAATGACGGTTGCACTGGCATCTGAGGGATCAAAGGTTACAGGTCTTCAGCTCATGTGTGTACCCTTCACCTTTATGCACAGAAATTCTCCCAGACTTCATTGAACTGTTGAATAAAATTATCTACTGTAGATTGAGAGCTTGTGAGAGTTTTTTTCTGCCTTCTCAGCTTGGTTTCTGTATTGTTATACAGTAGTTAAAATGGTGAGGCATCAGTTTTGATGGTTTGTGGGTTAATGGGTAAACTAGGTGGGTGAGGATCATGGCATCAAGGCCAACACCTTTGGCTACTACCCAGCTGTCTCACATGGCCCATCCTGGAGGTAGTAAGCTCTGAGGTGGGCAAACTTGTGTTGCTGCTCATTCAGGCTAAGCTCAGCTGCTTAGCCCGTGGAAAGGCCATGCCGGATGGCCAGGCCTTTACCCTTGGGGAAAAGCCTGGCCATCCGGCATGTGGACCTCACCTATGAACCCCACCCCAAGGCCTGGGATGTGGCGCCCCACTTCAGGTAAGAGATAGGGTAAGAAGTTGAGTCGTCCGGGAGGGACTCAGGGTAGAGTTGGTGCTCCTTTGCATCGGGGGAGCCAGCCTAGGTGGTCTGGGCATCTGGTGAGGATGCCCTCTGGGCATCTCCCTCAGGACACATTTCAGGCAGTGAGTAGATAAGGCCATCCGGAGTAAAATTTATGCCAAATCAATATCTGAACTGCTCTGGTGACCCCTGAAGAAAAGGGAAAACCTGGAAAAACTTTATTTTAGTGAAAGTCTAGTTTCACACAATAACCAACAGTGTGTCAAAGTATAATACAGATGAAGATGTAAACTCTTACTTCTCAGACATGATTTTTTTTCTCTATTAAACTTACTTAGTTCACATACTTCAGAATACCTTCTCCAAATAATGGAAGATGCTTGGCTTTGCTTGCTTGCATGCTGCTAAGGTGGAGGTCTAGACAGTGTAAATCCACTGTATAGGCATGAACCACAACAAAACCTGTAATATTCATATAAATCAGCCAAAATGATTGCTGTTCTGCTGCATTAAGTCTGAACCGTGACTCAAAATGTCGCTTAACATGCTTGTTGCTTGACTGTAATTAAGCAGTTAAAACAAGTTGCCGCACTTAATGTACTCTCCTGCTGCTTCATGCTGTTACAAAGTGAGTGTAATATAACCAAAATGATGAATAAATAGATTCCATGGGGAATGATAGCCGTCAGCAGTCTGATCTAATAAAGGAGTAAGCAAAAAGAGCATAAAAAGGAAGATGAATGAATCTTATTAAAACGTACTGATGCCTGGTCAGCAGGAAAATGGAGAAATTGCCAGACTGGACCTCACCTGCATGCTCACTGAGCAGAAACACGGTGCTGTCTGCAGTTTGAATTTTACCTGGACATCAGCAAAGGATTCATTCATTTCTGTGTTAAAAGTATGATTTAATCCAAGAACAAATCATTAGTTTATTCTTATGTTATTAATTTGTCTACGGTACATTAACCACAATTTACATTTTTATAATTTGCTGGATACTTTGTGATAAAGGTTAAGGAAAAATAAGAGCAAAAATACAAACCCATATTAGATTTCTGACACTCAGATGGATTAACCGAAAAGACTTCATTAGTGGGTACTTTCTATTGGGAATGTTTTATTGCTTTCAGAAAGAGTTTTGCATCCCGGGAAGAATGTTTGTTCCATTTCTTGCAGTTAGATGGCAAGACTGATTTGGCTAATTAATAAAGCAGCTGTAAAATGAGAAATAAATGAGGACTCAGACTTTCCCTACTTGCCTCATACTTTATATTTTGCTTCCATTTCAGTAATTGCCTGACATATTGTGTCCCCACACTAAAATGTGAATAATTCAACAAATGCGATGGTTTAAAACCAATATGACAGCAACCCCCATTTCATTACTTGTACTGTAACCCTAATTATCCTAATTGTTCTTTACAGAACTTGATTAGATTTCTTTTTTATTTTTTGCTTTGACTTTGATTTACAAGAAGAAGATGTTCATTACTAGAAAACTGAGACTGAGATATTACTGTGGCTTTTCCATTTAGGGGTCTCCACAGTGGACTGCCTGTTTCCACCTTACCCCCGTCCTCTGTCACACCAATCAACTGTATATCCTCTTTCACATCATCTAGAAAGCCCCATTTTGGTCTTTTCTTTTCCCTCCTGCCTCTCAGCTCCATCTCCACCATCCTTTTACCAATGTATTGGCTCTCCCTCCTTATACTTTTTTTCCACACCATCTTAGTCTAGCTCTTACTTTATCTACAAGACATCTAACCTTTGCCGTCCCTCTGATGTGGTCAATCTTAATCCCATCAATCCTTGTCCATGTCCAAAGAAATTCCCAGTATCTTAAACTGTTACCTCCACCTTTGCTTCCTGTCTCTTGGTCAGTGTTGCTGTCTCCAAGCCATGGAGAAGTGCTGGTCTCACTACCATCTTGTAAACTTTTCTATTTACTGTGGCTGCTACTTGCCTATCACAGATAGCTCCAGACAATCTTCTTCACCCACTCCACACTGCTTGGACTCTCCATGTTGCTCTGAAAAATTGAACTCAAGTATTCGAATTCATGAACCTTCTTCAGCTCTACTTCTTGCATCCTCAACATTCTGCTGGCTTCCCTTTCATTTACACACATGTATTCTGTCTCGCTGCAGCTGACCTCCATTCTTCTTCTCTCTCGCCCATGCCTAATACCCACCTCTCCAGGTTCTCTTCCACCTACTCTCTTCTCTAGCTTTGGCTCACAATGTTATCACAAACATCATACCTAATGGAGATTCCCGACTAACCTCATCTGTCAGCCTATCACCACTGCAAAGAAGAGAAGGCTCAAGGCTTATGCTTGATGCAGTCCCACTTCCACCAGAAACCCCTCGGTTACTCCTACTTTACTCCTCACTGCTTTCGTGGTGTCCTAATGCATGCCCTGTACCACTCTGCCATACTTCTCTGCCATTCCAGACTTCCTTATGCAATACTTCCATTCCTGCCTTGGCACTATATATCTAATTAAAAAATATATGTAATTAAACAAATACATAAATAAACATTTTTGAGTAATAGTAAAAAGAGTTTGTTAAAAGTAAGCTCAGCTTACAAGAGCCTTGTAAATAAAGGCTATATTAATTTCAACACACAATTTTAAGCACAGATCGTGTCTATGTATATATATATATATATATATATATATATATATACATATATATATATATATATATATAAATTGTAATAATTCAGCAAAAATTGTAAATTTGAATCTTCAAATTTAAAGAATATTTTTGAAATTCTTAGAAAAGAAAACTGCAAAATTTGCTGGAAAACTCTTTGCTTTAGTTATTTTTTGCTAGCTTTATTTATTTTGCCACCTATACTTTAAATATTTTGTTACTTCTATCTAACAAATAAAAGTAATAAAGAGAAAGAAGTTTAAACATAAAGGCCATTGGTCACATGGTCACTGTCTGTGTCTGGGAAGCAGGGAACCAGATAATCTCTATAGACTTGCTATTGTCCACGGCGTAAAAGCAGAAATCCATTACAGAGGAAACAACTTTATACCGCGACAGTTTCCACTGTAAACCAGAACACAAACCAGCCACAAGACATGATACAGATTGCTTTAGGCATGCTGCTTTCACCCGTTTGCAAAAGCTTTTGCCTTTTTAATGCTATTGCTATCAATCTTGCTCTCGCCACCTACGTACACAACCCACAGCTGAATTCAATATGTTTTCACTTGTTCTCTGGGGATTTTCAAGTCATTCGTGGGCAATGTGGGAAATTGCTTAGTGAAGTAGAAGTGGAAGAGGGAAGTTGAGGTGAAAATACACACCGAAACAGTGAATTACATCGTTTTCAGTAGGATATCATATGGGTTATCATATAGAAGCATGGCAGAAGGAGGCAAAATTAAATATTTTAATTCAGACTGGCCTAAGGCTCTGAGATTTAATACGATTAAATTAGTATTTCCATATTTCCTGTTTTTACATTAGATTAGTATATTGTAATAGTGAGAGGAAATGACTACTTTTAAATGATATGAATTAAGTACCGATATCTTTTCATCCTGAAAATAAAATGCATATAAATATCTTGCATGTGACTTGTACCTCCAGGTCACAAAATCCATTTCTGCCTCATACAGGTCAGCAGTGTATATCATCTGCTGCGTAGTGGCTTAGTTGTTCGCTGTGTTGCCTCACAGCAACAAAGTTCCTGGTTCCTGGGCCTGGGAGGAGTCTCTCTGCATGGAGTTACCATGTCCTCTCTTGCTTGTGTGGGCTTTCTCCAGGTACTCTAGCTTCCTCCCACAATCCAAAAACACATATGTCTGACTGATTGATGTTTCTAAATTGCCCATAGGTAAGAGTGTGAGCCTGTATGATTGTTTGTCCTAAATGAGACCTGTGATGGACTGGCGATCTGCCCAGGGTGTACCCCTGCCTTTGGCATGTAATGAGCTGGAATAGGCTCCAGATCCTTTATAGGATTAAGCAGATTTAGAAAATGAATAAATTACTGTATATAGTCAAGCTGGCCCATTCTCCTTTACAATATTGTTTTGTTTCATTGAGAATTTTTTATATTGTGCCCAGCTATTTTAAGGTCAATTATGAAAGCATTTGTAGGACTTTAAAATTCAGCCCCAAAGTATGTTCTTAAGGCCTTAATATTTTAGCCATCTTGATAAAGCTTTGGATAATGTTCAATTTCATGACCCACTTTCATCCAAGCTTTTTTTGGTGGATAGCTTCACATTTTCCTGAAGAATACTCTGGTATACAGAGTTTGTGATTGATTCAACCAGTGTAGGGTATCCAGGTCCTGTGGTAACAAACCATTCCAAGTCATTACCTTTCAGATGTTTTACAGTAGAAATGGGATGTTTCTCCTGAAAGGCTGTGTTTGTTCTTTGCCAGACACAGCGATGCAGGTACAAATGACTTCTTTTATCTGTTTGTAATGCATCTCCGCTTTACAACAAACTTTACAACAAAGCGTGACAAGGGTCAGCCAAAACTGACCCTTGACTGAGCCTTCTTGAGGTACCTGAGCTCAAATGTCCTGTAAAAGACTTCAGACATTATAGTAGAGGCAACTAAGAGATTTAATAACGTAACGGCGGAAGAGAAAACACAAACATCTGAGTAAGAGTCCAATCAAGAGCAATCTTTGACAGTATTAAAAAGCGACTTAACTTTGATGCCTATAAGGGGTCCATTGCTAAAAATGACAAAAGGTTTAATCACCTGGGATGGTACTCCAAAGTTACTATGGCTGACTTTTGCTTTGTGGTGGAACGCTGTGCCAGCTAGATGAGGCGTACTAAAACGAAGCAAATATTCCTTGAAATATGATTGAAACGAATATTTTAACATAATAAAGAAAGGCCTTTTACAATTTAACATTCTTAGGGAGAGCATTTGGGGCAGTGTTTCCCAACCCTGTTTCTTGGGGCACACTGACCTGCATGTTTATGATGTTACCCTGCTCAAATAGACCTGATTGGGTCTCATCAAGATCTACACAAGTCGGTCAATGGCCCACAAACTTGAGCCAGTTGTGTTAGGGAAGGTTGGAACAGGGTTGGGAAACACTGCTTTAGGGTCTGAGATGTAGCTCTTGGGAGTTTATTTCTGTGTTTGTCTGAACATTGCACACAGTTTGACTTTTTCCACTTATGAAGATTCTTCCTCTTTGCAGAACATTTAACTCTCAATTGTTTGTTAATGGGTTTCTAACACTATCCAGATTCATGTGTAGCGACAATTGCTTCTCTAAAGCCACTGCTTTTGTCTTCCCCTCTTGGCATTGTGTTAACCCACAATTTAATACACTGGGCCAACAAACTGCTGAAACATCTCCTCACATAGAGATCTGCATGCCTTCTGATGATCAGTTGAAGGGGTGATGATTAGCAGTGACTTATACACTTACAGAAGCAGTGATGGGTACTTAGTATTGCCCACATGACTTTAAAAAAAATCTTTGTAAGTAATGGTCACAGTTGTTCATCACCTAATACAATTAGATGATTACTAAGCTGTTTTTATGTTCAACAAAAAACTAAAGGAGGGATTAAAAGAGTGTGTTCACATTTTTGCACATGACTGTAGTTTGGTTAACACCTACCAGCAAAACATAAAGGAATTAAATTCAAAATCCTGAAAAAAAACCCCAGTTTCATTTAATAAAAAAGCCTCTCTTGCCTAAAGATGATACAGCGGGTGGCAGAAAATGATTGTGGTTTTTTGAGTTATGTAGGCAGGCTCTTTTAATGCCTGCCAACAGACATGCTGGGCATCCAGGTGCAGTGTGCAGACACCCCTCTGAGAAATCAGACCTTTATTATTTATTAGGCTACAAAATGAAGCAGCGAGAGGCGGTCAGTCAGCCGTGAAGCTGGCAGGGGATGCTGCTTCCTTGTTTGCCAGGGATGCAGGTCGGGACACTGGGCATGCACGCCTACTGCAAGCCGCACGAAAGGAAGATAAGAGAGACGTGGGATTCAGTTCTGCCTGCTGTGTGTGACTGGCCAAATATAGACCCAGATGGAGTTGTTAATTTGAAGATGACACGCCATTCTTTACCCCCTTCTCTCCAGAATCGACCATTTAAGGTCCCAGATAATCTTTAATCGGACTCACTCAATCTCACGCCCCACATTCCCTCTTTTTTTCTGCCTCTCCTCTATTGTAATAGCTTAGAGCTGGATTCAGCCTTAATTTTTCTTTCTTCTATTCATGGCATTTTCTTTGCTTTCATGAGCAATTTTCCATTATCCCTGGCCTAGCCTTACAGACTCAGTAAATGCCAGTTGACTCCTTTTTCCATTGAATGGTGAAAAATGGGAAAATACAAAGCTGATTTAAATAATCCTGACAATGTGATGACTCAGTTGATTTTCATCCTGTTATACTGGTTTAAAAAAAAAGAAAGAAAAAGAAAAGAAAAAATAGAACAAAAGCACATTTCTGCCATGCCCTTAACTGTCCATCATACAATACACCAACTTTGGACAAGAATGCATAGGATTGTGTAAGCTATTTACATTTATTTATTTATTTTACATTAGATTGAATTATTTGTTTAGCTAGTGAATTTATCCAAAGAGGCTTGTGAGACAAGCGAGGAACAAAATAGAAGGCTAAGTGGGTTCCGGTATATTGCCCCTAGGACACTCATGTGAATTGGGGAGACAGTTTAATCCAATACTCCTGGAGCACCACCAGCCCAGTTTGATTTTGTGATGTTGCATGTCTTTAACTTTAATCTTTATCATTTTTAAAGAGTTTTTTTTTAGCAGATCAATATCATACCTTTTTAAGCTCATGTAAGCACCTTGAGGACCAAAGAATTTCACATTAGTCATGGCCAGATGATATCTGAAACTAGTGAAGCTTTTTAGTAATACTGTATGTCTCAAAACTTTGAGTTCTCAGAGCCATCTGCTCATTAGGGTTGAACAAAAGAGAAAATGGTGCAAATTTTAACACAAGATCTTTAAAAAAAATGCACCAACTTTAGTTCTTTTCTTCAATCCACTTCATGGGAATTATCCAAAATTTAGAAGGCTTTTTTTCTGTCCCTGGAAAGGAATAAAAGGATTTGATAATCATTGTGATAGTTAAATTTAAGTTTTTAAAAAGCAGAGCAACTCATCTTTATTACCAAAGCTTTTTCAGTCAATACTAAATATGATCATGTATCTGATTGTCAGCATAAATAGCAGTAAGAGCTTTGTTGAAGATCAATGTTCCTATTCTGCAACAGACTGAATGGGTTAACATTAGACATGCTTTTCCAGAAGGGTGCCATGAGGACAGGGGAAAAGAGAGAGAAAAACAGCCTTGTTTATTGGCATCCTGACAAAGCCCCCAGCTGCTGACATTTTGAGGATTAAAGTTTTAGACTGCAGTGGTCTGGGAATGCTTGAGGAGGTCATTTTTCTGCTTGTACAAAGTTTAGAATGCAATCATGGAAGTTCCACTATGTTGTGAAGACTCCAGGTGGGTCTGCAAGATTTTTTGTTTGTTTGTTTGTTTGTTTGTTTTTGGAGGGTGAGGGTTTTAGCAGACAAGCTTTGACTGAAGAAGACAGCTGGCCTAAAAGTAGAAGCTCATCTGTGGTGCCACAGGTGAGTCAGATGAGCAATCAAACACGGCCATGAAAGTTAGGAGCTGCAGGGGTGAGAACAAGAACACGTAGGAAAACACAAGGATCCCTACACCTACAATTGCAAAATCATAGTATTTGTTAAAAAAAGGTGGCCTTCTGTCCATTTGCGAGGATATTGTTGCCTCTCACCAAAGGGAATGTCATCACCAGAAATATTCTGTATCTTGATGGAGATACAAAACCTGCAAGCTTATCCTTATTTCAGCTCTGGGAGTACTTGCTTCAGGTGTTGTTCCAGTAGAGTCATTTAAAATGTAGATGTTTGGACAGATTTGTTCAAAATGAATTTAAGGTAATATTCATTACCATCATGGATTAGTATAAGCTAGGATGGCCAGCTCAAAGAACAAACTGTGACAGAAATGAGGTGCTTGTGTTTCAGCTGACTTCTAGCATTGCTCTTTCCAATCATTTATAACATGGGAGTACACAGAGTGAGGGGGTAAGAGGTTTCAAAAGCACTTCCCAGAAAACCTATGGTGACATCAAAGGGTGTTTATGCAGTTCTTATACAGTCTAAGCTTATGTTTGTCATCAGTTGTGATTCATGACAGTAGCTTTGAACTGATGCTTCAGTACATGATTTTATTTAGTACATTTTTGTGTCTATCGGGTTTTTTCCCTATCCCACATTCCCAATGATGAACATATTTAAGACAAATCTTACCTAAGGTGTTTTTTTGAGCCATTTAGTAGGGGAGTTAGCATTAGCAGGGATCTGGGGTAGTTTTACAGTGCCTTGATCCTTGATCTATATCTTCATCATCCCACAGTTGTGTTGGATTATCGTTGTCGTTGATCCACTGCTGAGTGGGTATGCTGTTGGCAGGACATGACGTTCATCCCTCTTGATGTCCCCTTCCAGTTCAAGTCTTCTTTCCTTCAGTCATTGCCACCATAATTGTACATGCAAACACAGCAACCACCTCACCTCTTCCCAAGCTGATTTTGTCATTTCAGGTTTTTTCTTTTACATCATTTCTGCTTTGTTGGTGGCTGACAAACAGTGGTGCAAATAGAGTTTTAGTATGCCAAGTCTGTGGGCGCTCCTGTAGTCCTACACTGTAATAAAGACATGATAACTGAAGGAAGAAAGGAGGAGGTCAGTCCTGTAACAGTTGGACCCCATTGATTGAAAACCTGCCAAACGATTCAGACAAGTTAAAAAGATGGTTGGTATATATTTAGAATGGATCTCAGAGTCCTGACCGATCCCCAAGAACAACTGTAGGGTGGCACAATATGCTAGCTGATGCTCAGGCTGAAACTTCAATATATATATAATTTCAAAGTAAATTCAGCTACTCGTTGACACAATGCATAAGCTGTCTGCCTTCAGAAGGCTGTTTTACTGTATATTTGAGTTGTATGTATATGATAGTAGATGTTTCCTCTTTGCATTGACTTAAAATTGTACTAGTTTGACCCAAGAATGTTTTCTTTGAAGGACATTGTGCCACCCTCAAACAACCTCAGAAGAAAGCGGAACAGAAGTGAAAGGAAGCTGTGGGAAAGGCAGCAGCCAGTACAACGTGCTTTTGTTGGGTCCCACATAGGCAATGTTTGGATTGTGTTAAAAGCACCATTTTGGTTCTGCTCTCCCGCTGCATTCCTACTGAGGCTGAAATTGACTTGTCAAACCAGAGTGAAAATGGACATCTCAAAACACTTTTAACCTTTTTCCTTTCTGCCCTCTCAAGCTCGTTTTTTGTCCTTCAGTCCTTGGAGTCTCATTCTCCCTGTCCCAGTGCTCGGTTTCTCCCACCTTCCTCTCTCTGATGCATTCCCCTCCTACTGGATCCGTACCTCTGTCCTCCCTAACAGCGTCTGACTTCATTTCTCACTCTCGCCCTCCCTTCCCCGCACGCTTTCATCCTGTTTCTGTCTCATTCACTCTTTCTCTGTCTCCCTTTCCGGTCGTCAGTGTGGGAGTAAAAAAAAGGATTAGCTGTACCGAGAGAAGCACTAAATGACGGTATTGGATTCTGGCAAAATAAATTTGAGCCTCTCACGCCAAGTGAGAAGTTAAGATGAAGCCATTGCCATTTCTGTCAGATCTGAAATGATGGTGCATAATGAACTCCTTTCAGAATGACATACATTATTAAAAAGCCTGCTGCTATTTAGGCTTAAAAAACTGAAGCTACATAAAAGAAGAGATGAGAGAAGCAGAGCAAGCATCTTTTAGAGTATTGGTCTAATATCACCAATATTACATAAATTAGTTCTTTCTAGTCATCCACTGTCTTCAGTTATTATAGAAAACAGTGTAACATAACAGTATCATCTTTCCTTTTTAATTTTCTACTGAATTTGATCATATTTATTTTTCCTAATCACTTTAAAAGTGTTCAGTTAAGTACGATTTGATTGCTCATAATAAGAATATCATTGAAGGTCGTCCATGTAAAAAAAAGCTAAATCCAGTTTCACAATGAGCAAACGGCTGGACAATTGCTGAAGAGTATAGAAGTAACAGACCGAGCCTTAACAAAAGCAAGCTCATCCCTTTATTGAGTTGGCCTCCAGATCCTTCATAGTTAGTTAGACTCTACCAATAGGGGCAAATGGAGCTTCTGTCAGTGTTATGGAGTTACTGGGATGAATGAGAGGAAACAGTCTGAAGTCAGAGCCAACACTGTGTGGCCAGCTATGACAGGCGTGTAATGAAATTCCTTTCCTCCTTAGGTTTGGTATCAGTGTTGTTGTGCAGCTTCTGATGACACCGGATCTGCAGAACCTCTGCGCTGACAGGAGTGTTTCTGTAATGAGTGGTAGATGGAAGGAGCTGCAAATTCACTGGATGCCTAATCAAAACAGGAGCTCACACAAGCCCTCTCCTGGTACTGTAGTCTGTGCTTGGACATGGTGCTGGAGAGAATATATTTACACAATTTAGTTACAAGGGCAACCAATCCTACGTGTTTATTCCTTGGTATGGGCAAAACATTCTGAATAAAATAGAAATTTTAATTAGTGATGGGTCTCGATATTCACAAATCCATTTGTTAGTTGGGCATCTGGTTTTCAATTGTTGTATCCAGATTTTGATTTCGTTCAAAAACAGTTGACCTGTAAATTGAACTTGTATTATTAATTTTATTGCACAATTAAAATGTGGAAATAATAACTGGAGTGTCTGTACCCCTCTAGAAATAATTCACAACCTCTGTGGGTTTAAAACATATACCAGAAATTCTGGAGGTGTTCTTACTGATTTATTAATCTTATCCATCCATCTATCTATCCATCTTCTCTACCCACTGAATAATAAAATCAAGAATACATCTACTCTACAGCAAACATGTGACTCTAAAAAGATTTACCTTTGTCCTGAAACGTAAACGCCATCGATGTTCACGGAAGACCTTGCAAAGCTCTTATGTAAAGCAGTAATTCATAATAATTCAGTAGTGTTAAAGCACAACTACACTGACACGTAAACCACCTGTAAAACCACCTCATGAAAGTGTGAAAATGTTTTTTGGGATATTTGGCAGTTTTTTTTAAATATGTTGTTTCCATCATATGTGGAAAAGAGATTGTGGCAGGAGTACAAAACCAAAAATCTTTTAATGAAACAAAAGAGCAACACAAACAGGGATCCAACAAAATAACTCAAAATACTTTTACAACCAAAAGTAAAGCCGGGGACACAGATAGTACAGACCAGCAGGGAGGGAGGGAAAGACAAGGCAAGATATGCAAACAGGACTGAGAGACACAGGTGCAAACAATCAGGGAAGACGGGAGCAAGGGAAGTCTAACTATAACTAGACACTGGGACACAGACCTTCAAAATAAAACAGGAACTAACCCAAAAGCAAACCCATGACAGTTTTTATTTGTGATACTAAGGTTTTGCACAAATCTATGGCTAATGTAAATGTGACTATTATTATTATTATTATTATTATTATTATTATTAGTATTATTATTATTATTATTATTATTATTATTATTATTATTCTCAGGGATGTCAAGCTCCTTTTACAGATTTTTTGCTTTGGTGAAGTGATTAATGATGTAGGCTTCTGTCTCTCTAGTCCTCTCTGGCAAGTGGAAAAGCAAGTAGAACCTGTTTGAAACCAGCTCCAGCACCGAGTTTGGATTGGTTGAAAAGCCCTCGCTGTGCCTCAGTGAGAAACATTTCTCCAAATGACCACTGTGACTCTCAGGTGATCTTGAGATCCTCAAGGTTAATGTTGTGGCACCGCTGTTGGTCATCACAGTGGTGAGAATCCAAAAACCAGTTTCCACCTTAGAACAGGAAGAATCAGAACCAAATGCCTTTAACTGTCTCAATTTCATAATTAATTAGGTCCTGGTTCCTAAAGATTTGTTAGAATTACAGCATTACCAAAAGACCTTAGGGAAGTGGCTGACATACAGGAATCTTATTTATACTTTAAATATCTTGTTAAAACAGCTATTGTTCTGTACAATAATGCTGCACCCACAAGCTAACTGATCACTTTTCCTGCTGGGAAGGTACCAGAATGGCCATTTATGAATATCCTTTTTTTTTTTTTTTTCCTTAATTCAACTCCCTACTGAGCTGGATCTTACTGATATGAAAATGTTCATTATATCTGTTCAAAGATCATTGTTTAAAAATACTTTGTGCTCATGTTGAACATTTGGGGGTCCATATGATAAAACAGCTGTGTGTATATTTCATCAACAGATAGAATGTCTCACAGATTGTGGAGGACTCGTTTCTGGTCGGAAGGATGCCTCAGGAAGATAAAAAGAGAAAAACCTCATTTTTAATCAGCAGAGTTTAAGATACAAGGAGGTGTATTTACTTCAAAGATAAATGTGAAACCGAAAGTAGTATGGCATCTCTTTATGGTTAGGATTGAGGTTTATCAATTTATTTCTTTATTCTGAAACTTTGATGTCAAATATGAATTGGTGAGTTTAGCAAATTGGAGCTCAGTTAGCCAGTCAGTTTTCAGTATGTCTACACTTGATTTTGTGTGTTTTATTAACTGCTGAAATATTGAAGACTGACTCTTGAGGCAGAATACCAATTTATTTTTTGAAATTTTAAAATGGATAAATTCAGTTGGAAATAATTTGAGAATTTCTTTTCAAGAATGTTTTCGTGGTTCTTTTGCCTGTGAAATTCAAAACAGACTTGAGCCGTGTTCCCTTGATGCTTCAACTCTTCCATCTGCTCTTCGAAACACTAAGAAGTGCTCTCAGTGTGATGCATGTCAGTTTCATCCATAATGAGTTTTGGCTTCATGTCAGACCCTGATTTAGGGACAGACGGTATTTCCTTCCTCTAAGAAAGATTTACTGACAATTAAAGAAAATGTCCTCGAGAAAGGAACGCATAGGTTGTGTAACCCAGTTTTTTTTCAAGCTAATTTCTTTTCACCATCTCCTTTTAGTTTTAATGATTTACAATACATGAAACAAAAAAATATAAATGTTCTTCCTCACTAATGGTTGAGTACACGAAGATATTTTCTAAAGCGTAGCTTTATTTCAAATGAAAGAAACTAAAGCCATTACGATGTAGAAGCTTTGTGATCCTTGTCAACCATTTAAACAACAGTCTGCTTTATGTCATGATGATTTTTATTTTTCAACCATGCGAGTTTCTTATAAAGACCCCCAGTCTACATAAATTGAAACAGGCTTGCATGTATTTTTCTCCTTCTGTTGAATTGGCTCACTTAACAGAGCCTCTCTGTCTCTGTTTGTGCGACTGTGCTGCAGAAGATGCTGCAGAAACGAACTTGTGCCACAAGGCCCCTCGCTGTGCCTAGAAAATAGGAACGACGGCGCTTCGAACAGCTTGCAGGGAGCTTGCGAAGGTTGCAGGGTGTAAGGTGTGGTGTGTGTGTGTGTGGGCGTAAGGGAAGGTGGCAGGTGGGTGGTAGGTCATGGTTAGTGCACAGAGGGGCTTTAAGGTTGAGCGGATTTTTCACTGAGCTTTCCTACTGGCAGGAAAATGCTAAGGCTCAATAGCAAAGTGGCTGCAAACTAAGCCTTTTTATAATTTGGTTATAAATTTTGATTTCAGGTTTAAATACACACACACATATATGTATGTATATATATATATATATACATACATATATGTGTATATATATGTATATATGTCGTACATATATGTATTTATATCTATCTATCCATCTATCTATCCATCTATCTGTCCATCCATCTATCTATCTATCTATCTATCTATCTATCTATCTATCTATCTATCTATCTATCTATCTATCTATCTAT
>JAOWBL010047706.1:0-24908 GCA_028564865.1 Zenarchopterus dispar | reverse complement strand
AAAGAGGAACACATAATTTATGTACTTATCTTTAAGCTGTCCATTGGAAATTCTGGAAAAACAATCTCACTGCCTCCCTCATTTAGCACAGGCAGTTTTGTCTACTAAACCATAAATTGAGCAAATTCTGAAGACTCGGTGATGTTTGGGGATTTTGGTTTGAGTATAGGGCTTGTTTCTGCTTTAAGAAGAAGACAGAAATTATGTGTTCCTCTTTGAGTCAACTCTGATTCACTGCCTTCAATCTACAAGTTGAGGAAGTCTAACCACAAAATGCCAAATTAAAATGTTGCCTTTTAATAGTTGAAATGCTGTGAACAAGCAAGTTAGATTATTAGACATTTCTATGGTAACTGCTTAGACTAATCGTCCCTCACTATAAAGAAGGCAGTGTGAGATTGTTTGGTCTTGTCCGTCGTCCCCAGAGAAACTCATTAGTTAATGTAGCAGAGGTTTTCATGCTGTTGAGGCTTGAGCCCTCATTAACAAGAATGAAGCACTTGCTGACAGGCTTTCCTGCAGAATTTGGTCTTTGATTGACATCTATTATCCACCTACCAATAAGAGAGCACTTGACTTCATTTTCTAATTTTTTCCTCCCCCCAAAATGAAAAGACCTTCTTGGTGTCATGTTCTGTTTTAATGGTGTGAACAGAAAAGGTATAAGGAACTATCTCGGCATGATTCACTGTAATCCTTTTAAATCCACAGCACACATAGACGTCAGCTCCTATAGTTCCAGTTGTACACACATTTGCTCTGATGCTTTGACGGGCAGTGGTGTTTTGTAAATACAATGGCATGCTCACTGGCTGCATAAACACTGCCTGTGGGCACAGTCGGGAAACATCTACACAAATCAAGAGACATTACTAAAAATATCTTCAATATGGGTGATATGGAACAAGTGTGCAGTTGCGTACATGTCTTTTCCTCCCAGTTGTCAGCATGACTGGGCAGAGGTGAGAAATAATGTTTACTTTAGGAAGAGCTGGAAAGATGTTGATTGGAATCTTAGAAGGGAGTTGGTTTCATGTATTTTAAGCGTTTTAAATAACTGATGGAGCTGCAGCGTATATTATTGAGGATTTCTTTTTTCAAGTTAATAATAGTATGATATAGTCTAGTGTTGGCACAACATATTAAAGACTGCAGCAGCATTAACAGCGTTGGGCTGAATTCAATAACAGAGCTCCTTACAGTTAAATCAGCAAGGTTGTCACTGTGGCCTGAATGTATACTAACTTTCATAATATTTATCTAAAAAAAATATTTAATTAAACAAGTTACAAAATGACACAGCTCATTTTATTGGTTATCCATTCCCACCTTGTGTACATTCTCCTCTCTTAAAATGCAGCTCTTCACCCTCTTTTCCATCTGTCTTTACCAGCAACAAGATGAGCTGCAGATTTGCAAACAAATTTTCCTTATTGTTTCTAATTTACCAAGTTTGTCCTAGTATTTTTTTTTTCCAAATAAGAAACTAGTATTAAAAATAGCATGTGTTGAAAAATTCCATTAAAGACTGTACCCTGAACAGTCCCACTAGTGCAAGTATTGACTTTTCCTGTTACCCTATCTGCCTCATAACAGCAGCCTGACTGTGAG
Source organism: Zenarchopterus dispar (assembly GCA_028564865.1). Lineage (NCBI taxonomy): Eukaryota > Metazoa > Chordata > Actinopteri > Beloniformes > Zenarchopteridae > Zenarchopterus > Zenarchopterus dispar. The sequence continues at coordinate 23,297 of JAOWBL010047706.1, read as the reverse complement.
TTATTTATGCGAACTACCTTTTTCCTTTTACAGCAGGAGAAAAGGAATCCTTCTTAATTATGTGATAGTCTTTTACCTGTTAAAAATTTTGGTATAGCAAACTTAATTTGGTTGTTCCTTAATGACATAACTTTTCTTTTTTTTTTAACTTTGCTAGCTTTGAGTAAACTGCAACTGTTGTGGAAAAACTTATTGCTGTCGAGTGTGTAAGGGCATCATTGTTTTGCTATGGTGTCACTACTATGCCCATTGCCTACATTGCTTTAAAATATGATCTATGAATGCAGAAATAGCAGGGACAAGCAAACAGATGAGACATCTAGGGTATTGTCATTTTGACTGAAAATACCAAGGTATAATTTTTTTTTTGCCTTTATTGTCTAGACTTTACTGTCACTGTTTAGTTTGCAGCTGGTTTTCTCTACAATTCAGTCAACATACACATTACATTGATTTTGCTTCCAGGTGGGAAATCCTCTGTCTTATTCTTTTTTTCTAAACTTTGGGAAAAAGTCAAGGAAACACATTAGATCATCACCCTCTTAAAATTATGGCCTAAATCACACTTTTTGCATTTTTTTTTTTTTAAAACAAAGACAACTGAACCAAATATTTGGTTTAATTTTTTTTCCGTTTCCTGTTTGCAAAATGTGACTCAGCCCATTATTTTAAGAAGATGGAACCTTTGATTTTTTTATTTTATTTTATTTTTTTCATTTATATCTTACATGGTAGTTTTATATTAATTATGATAACAATAATAATAATAATAATAATAATATAACATTTAATTCTTAACTGCTAAAAATTCCCCATTAGGTGCCAACAAAAGCAAAATATAGCTAATAACAAGCTTGCTAGTGAGTTTGCTGGCTTCCGCTGACTTTACCAATGCCTGCTGTTGGTTTAACTATGCTCATACCCAGTGGTGCTGTTTCCTGTTTCATCTACTTTGAAATGCCTAGATACTGTTTACAACAGTATTGAACTTGTATGCACAACCTCAACCACATTAACATGTTGCACAGTTGAACAGAGTGCTATGTTTCTGCTTTTGGGAAAAGTTTAGCAGTAGCACTATGAAACAGCTTCTTGCACAATTTATTTAGTTCTTTGTTTCATTAGTGAGGCTTTTAAGCACTAGAGTGTCTGTAAACTATGATCTTCTATTGTCAGATAGGACGACAACAATTGGCTTATTGGAACAATTGGACGATCGGCACCAAACCAGCGCCCTGAGCTTCCACTAACTGAAGCTCCAAAGAAAGACACTGGATGATCCTGAACTCTCGTTTGTTTTATGGTGTTCATGTAAAACAAACAAACAAAAACATTATAGGGGTACCTATAATACTAAATCCTGGTATCAAGACATGATTGGAAATTGAGTTTATTTTACTGTATTTTCTAAATCCAAACAAAACAGATCTAAATGTCTGCTTTGGATTAAGCTGACGTCTTAATATCGAGAAGATCAAGAAGGGTATCCACATTTCTTTTAAAGTAAATTGAAGCAACAATGCTTCTAACCCTGACTAGCTGACATTAATCACCACATGTGTCATGAGCATGAGTTTGCCTCAGAGAACCATGCTATCAAACTCCAAATGCAAAGTTACAACTTTAGATTGAGTGCTGAGTAGGTAATAGTAGATCTAAAGTCCTGTGCTATAACTTCAGATCTCTTAGTAGCTAAGTAGCACTAGATCTGAAGTTATGTAGTGGGGTAAAACATCAAAATTTATGTTTTAAACTAATTAAAAATAAATCAGTTTAATCTAACTTTGCATTAAATGAATAGTTGATCCTGGATGTTGTCATCTGCAATTGTGACAACAGTAAGATGAGTCTTCTCCCTTTTGCACTGTGATCTGTAAATCCTTGGCTCCAGTTTAACTTTATTACCAACTATAACTGTGTTAAGATTTTCTACCAATCCCTCCATGGCATGTTTAAGTCCAATTTGCATGCTTCTCAACAAAAACTGGTCCATGGCCCGCAGTGCATTGCCCTCCAGCATTTTGCGGTGTCATATTTCAGTTTACCTCTTCACAAAGTTTTTCTTTGTCACATTATTTCTTAAATATAATGAACAAGTTCAAGTTCTGGCAGTCAGGGAGGATGTGTTTGTACTTTCACTTGCCCTAAACAACCACTTAATTTCTTTTTCTTTAATTTAAACCCAACTATTTTCATAAGAACTGTTTTGTCTTGAAAGGGGATTTCTCACATTGGACAAATACGTGTTTTTCCTTAAACATAATTTTATCAATTTTTCTGCAGTTTTAAACTTTGAGAATCAGAGAAGGAGTCTGCCATTTATGAAAGGTATCAGTTTATTCATGACTAAGTTTTTAGGAAACCTGAGATATAGCTACTGATAGAGTAAAAGTTGGAGTACCCTCTCTTTTCTCCCATTATCATCCTTTTGGTACACATCTGTTCGACTTCCGCAAAAGTGTAGAAGTGGTGTTCTGTCAGGACCTGTTCCTTTCCCACATACTCTCATACCACTCCCAGCCACAGGTAGAGCTGGTTCAATACCATTTTTCACTTTCTTTTCACTTTCTTGTTCCAATTGCTTCTATTTAGAGATTTAACAGGTAAAAACTCTTGAGTTTACTGCCATGGTTCCTGTGTATTCGTCTTTGACTTAGTAAACTTGTTCATTTTCACAGTGAATGTCCAAATGTCTGCCTCTTAAATATTTATTAGAGCTTGCTGATGTTTTTTTAAATATCCGTGCCACCTTTGAGAACCACAGTCTTTCGTACTTTGCATGTCATGTCACAGTTTTCCTGGTAGGATTTTTCCACCCCAAAATAATTTCACCATAATGCTAGTACTTTAAGCAACTCGCAGGTGACAACTCAACAATGCAAATTTCATGGCAGTATTGTGTAACTTGCTTTTTATGACTTTTTCAGAGCAACTAAAAGGCATTGAGTTTTTTTTTGTTTTGTTTTTTATAAATAAAAGTTGTCTGGTATTAGACCATGCATAGATGTAAATATGGAGCCATACTCTTTTCATCAGTATTTCAGATGCAGGTTTTACTATTGCAGCTATTCAAGTTATAGCTGATTATAAAAATCTACAGGACAATAACTTGCTGTCCAAAGGTTGGCTTTTTAAATAAGTAATGTTTTTCCAAAAATAAATTATTTCCTGAACATTGACACTTTGTCTTGTTCAGGATTATGTTTCAGCAATAACTTTATATACAGACAAAGTCTTCAGTACAGTCTTGTGTCTTTGGACTAACTAAATGAAACACTAGCAAAAGGAGGTTCCCATCTGAAGGCCCTGGAGACATGTCAGTTATTGCTGCTCATAGGTATACAGTCAAGTTGTGCCAAGGCCTTAACCGAGTGCTAATTCTTCTTTGGAGCACAAGCTTTTTGTGTTTATTTCAACATCTGCTTGTTGTAGATGGTCATGTTTGATCACTCTGCATGGTGACATGTTCTACCACTCGTCATCCATGTGGTCAGCGCAGTGCAGACACCAAGTACCTCCCTCTTATTAAAGTAGATGGCAGAGCTTTAGTGGGTGTTGAGTGTAATTATATTGGACACATTAGAGACCAGGGTTTCCCTGGAAAAAAAATTTAGACTGGCCTGTCTCATGGGAATAAACAGCTCTGTCTTCAGTACTTTTTTTTTCCTTCTTTTTAAGTAAGTAATATTTTCACAGCCTCAGCTGCCAATACAATAAAATTGCATCAATGATATATATGAGATGAGCTGCTGCCCTGTGTTTTTGGGTGACTTGACCTTGTTTACTCAACAGTCTACACCAAAGTGCAGTCCAATTAGCTGTATGACGCACTGGATGGCAGTTTCTGTGAATGTGTCTGTGAGGAGGCTGAATATCCTGCAATTACAAGGAGACCTCTGAAGATAAGACCTGCTTCTGCAGACTCCATGTCTCAGTTCATGTCCTCAGAGAATTAGGGTATACTATACTCTCGGCTCTGGAAATAGTGATAACTTAGAAAATCCTCCACCACTGTCTAAATCACCAGCTTTATACACTGTTTGTGCCTCTGCCTTATTCTTACGCTTTCCCCACTGTTTCATAAAAGCACTGCTGTGGTGTATAGGCTGTAGAGGGATATTTTGTCCATTTTACATAATTGTATCAGAATTCATCTTGGTTTTGGATGCCACAGTGTTAAAACACAATACCAGATTAATACTTTGCATGTACTTTCCCTGTGACAAATTCTGTAGGAGGAGGAAGCAGATACTGCGGCATCAAGGGCTGCAGATAATCAAGTAAAGGCACGAGTTTGGCATTTTGGAACAGTTTCTGATAGACCAAAAAAAAGAAGTAAATAAAGATAGAGAATCTATTTGAGTGTGTGCATGTATGCGTTTCTTGTTAAAAGACTAATTGAAAAAAAAAAAGTTACTTAATTGGATGTCTATTTAGCGAGATTAAAAAAAAATTTCTCCAGCCTTCTAGGACATAATCTATTGTTTACTAGGTAAATTTTGCACAGGTGGTATGATGTTATTGCCATCAGACTTCCAAGAACACCTTTCAGGACTTAACAGATGGGGCACTGACCAGATTTGAACTGTGTTAAAAGATCGAGCAAAAAATTGAAATTGAATAGAACTGAATCATTTGTTTCATTATCTGTTGGTTTACTCTCATCTGTTGCTCTAACATTTTTGGCACAGCAGTAAACATATTCTAAGTTTTTGTGCTCATGTAGTACTCCAGTATTAAAACATTTTAATCTGGTTATTCTCTGGATGGTAAACTTACAGTACTTGAAGAAAGTTTTTTATCAATCCTTGTATGCTTTTTATGATTGAGCTAAAAACAGATATGTACTGTGAACTTGCAATCACAGCATCTCATGTAAAAATCTCAGATCATCCACTGTATGAAGGACATGATGGAGAAAACGGTTTATCAGGGTTTTTTTTTTTAAATGCTTAAGTGTTAAGAGAAGAATTTAAGAGATCATTGGTGACAATGTTGAGAGTTTATACCAAAGCAATTTGTCAGGCAAACCTATGTCAGATTGAATGTTAATAATGTGTTTGTGCTTTTGAAATAAAATTTCACAGAATGTTTTGCCCAGGTTTGTGTAATCTTTCCTTAATAGGTGTCTTTTTAATTCAAATGTAGTTATTTAAATGTCATCATACTTCCTAAGCCACTGTGTGTTTTTCCCCTCTGCCTAAAGAAACCTCTCAGTTTATCTTGAACATGGCTAATGTTGTGAAAAGTGTATTTGGTGCACTCTGAAATGCACTTTATTTTGCTTCAGACTTAAAGAAACACTATTCTCTCTCTAGTTCACAGCAACCTTCTTTCATAGTATCACCAATAATGTCAAAGTTCACTCTTGCGGACATTTTCAAATGCTTTGGGGCAAAGGAGAGCTTGGGATTGACTTTTCTTTTTGTCTGACCATGTCATTAAGCTCCAGCATAGTAAACCATTATCCCCTCTCTCCCCTCCCACCATCCATTTCCTTTTTCTTTCCATTGTAGGAAATTAGCTCACTTCAGTTCCCCTCTGTCTTCATAGGGTTATCCTTTTATTTTTCTGCACTGCCAGTCTGGCTCTCCTAGGTTCCCCGAGGGAGCAGCCTCTACTGTCAGCTTTGAGCCTAATATATGTTGGAACAGCTGAAGTGCAGTTCTACAGAGAAAATAACTCCAGGAAGATTTGGCCCTTTTGATACTTTCTCTTCACATCATGAAGGCAAAATGGATCAAACCAGGGTTGGCGGTATGTTGAGGGTTAAAATTAGATGACCAGGAAAACATGGGTCAGTGCTGTTATGGAGCATCTCATAATATACAAATGGAAAAAGGAATCAGAAGGTTTGCTGTAGTTTTATATTTGACCAAGTAAACATTTGAGCATGTTTGCTTGATCTGCAGCGTGTTTCTTGATGACGTGTCAAACAACATTAGTTGTTTCATGTAAAGAAAAAAAGTCATCAGTGGCCCTGTGTTGGACTGGTAGCATTTCCAGAGTCTACACATCCAGTCGCTACACATCCAGGTTTGCTGTTGTAATAAAAATGTTGAAGTTGTCATAAGTGGGATTGCAGAGGAAAACAGTTGTTGCTGAGAGTCCACTGAGTGAGGTATCAACATAAGTTAAATGGCAGGAGTCCAGGGAGGGTGATGGATGCAGACTGTAGTTGCATTTGACATTGGTTGAGGGGAATTTTGTTCTCTCTTCATGAGTGCTCAGAGTGATACTGGGACACTTGGAACTGAACAGTTAATTTATCTCTGTATGATTGCTTGTGTTCAGTTCACACCGATCTGTAACTGAGCAAAGTCAACTAAATGTTCTTTGCTTTAGCAGGATGTTTACTCGTTTTCTCTTTATCAGTTTTAACCCTCCAGTTATGGCCATTTGTTCACACCAACTGAAAAGGAATGGTGTTCCCGGGTCAATTTGACCCGGAACATAACAAGAGGGTTAAACAAATCGGTTACTAAAAATTTCTTGTGACATTTATGGTTATTTAAGAAGTTATTGCAGTGTAAATAGGTTTTTTGTATTTAGTAGGAGCTATAGTTCACTCAATTGTAAATTTACCCTTTTATTGCCATTATTATTGTTGCTAAGATCACTATCTTCTTTTTCCCTCTTACCATTTTTGATCATGTCTGCTGAATGTGTCATATCCTGTTTCATGTCATGATGTCATTCCACAGTTTCAGTCAGTTAAGCCACCCCTCATCTGTCACTTCCTCTTTTAGCAAGCATAATGCAAAAGAAGTAAATGCGAGTTTTTAGCTCGACTTGAGGAAACCATCACACCCATCCTGTACCCGTTTCCTGGTTGTGATCTGCAGATTGTAGCCAGCATTGTTACTGAAATGAATAAGAAAGAATGAAGAGTCCCTACATATGTCTAATGGGATTTTCTTTTTTCCCCACTTTCACAGTATCTGCTTACTAAAAGAAGTAGTTTCCACTTCTTATTTTTCAGCTCACACTGACATTTACTAATAGTGCTATAGTCACAATTGATCACAAGACAATGGATCACAAGTTCAAAGGTTTTAAAATGTTTGCTGTGAAGCTTGAGGCTTGTTATAACTTGTCTTTTTCACATAATATTCCGACTCTACCGTTATTTGTCACACCCTTCAAGCTAAAAACGATTTTTGGAAATAATATAGAGCTATGGAAAGTGTCTGCAGTTTAGTTTATTTGTTTCAGCCTGTATAAATGAAGCAACGTATGAATGACAGTTGCCTGCAAGACCTCACAAATCGTTAAAATGTTCAAGAAAAATCCTTAAACGCTAGCTGGGTTTTGCTTCATGTAATATGTGTGTGTGTTCATATGAAAATTATGGTAGACTGTAGTGTGGTGTATAATTAGGGATATGAGATGCAAATTTGTATCCCCTTAAATACATTATGGGAATGAGCATTGACTTTATTATCAAGGCAAAAACAAAGTTCAGCAACAACAGAACAATTTACTGCTTTATTATCATGCCTTTTTAAAATTATTTTCTGTAAAGCAAGCACTTGCAATGTAATGGGGATTTATTACTTTTTTTAATTTCAAAGAACGTTGCTGCATCTCTTCCTAAAGAGAGTGCATGTGGAAGCAAAACACTGACAGAAAATTGCTGATGTATTAAAAGTAGGTGGCTTCAGAGCTTGTAAACAAAACTCTCATCAAGTAACCAGAAGTGAAATTACTGGTAAACATTCTTTTGTATTGTGCAGCACTGTTTTAAAAAAAACAAACAAACAAACACATACACACACACAAATACAGATTTAATCTTGAGGTCAGGATCAAGAAAGTGAAATATTTACAACTTGTAATGGTTTGTCTTTTTTTTCTTACTAAGTGTGAATTTATTTTAATGAGAAACCTTGTGTGATGTTTGACACAACCATTTGCAGTTATTTCCTTTGACTGTGGCATTTGATTAGGCACAATCTAACACATAACAATGTTGACACATCTGACTGTTGTACTGGGCATGATAGAGAGGCTTTATAGGGGCGGAAAAAAAGAGAAATGCTTTTTTTTTCACCCAAGTTATCACCTGAGTTTTCAACTTAAAAGGAATGGGTATAAAAGGCTGACTCAGCTTACAATAGGATGGTGCTAATCAAATGTACAGCCAAGTTGTAAGCAGCTTTCACTTTGCTTCTGCTGTGTGTGTTTGTGTGTGTGTGAAGTGAGTCTTGAGGCCAGCTCATGTTTTCTTTTTTCTTTCTCTCTCTTTTTTTTTAATTTAATGATTACAACATTGTGTGTGTGTGCATACAGTAGTGCTTACAGGGAAATGAGACCAACTTGTAAAATCCATGGCAGAGACAATTTTATTTTAAAGGACATTATCCTTCTAATGCTCATTTCAACTGAAAACACATGGTCCAGTCCATCCAGTGACCTGGAGGCATAGAAATCCTTACTGGGAAATTCCCAGGGGAATTTATTTGTTCCTTTCAAACAGTTAATTTCCTTGAAGTGATCCCATTAATAATCTTAAGTTCTGCATGAGTACAAAACTGAAAATCCCTTGTAAAGTAGCAAACTACACCTAAGGCCTCACTGTTACATAATACCAACCAGGCTTATTTTGCCTGATATTCACATTATCATAAAATTCGGTTTCAACTGAAACACCTGAATTTGTAACAACTGACTTGGCTCAGGGAGTTTTTTGTTGTCAGACCCCGCTCAGTTTTTGAATGTCAGTGAGCTGGAGGTTAGGAAAACTATTAAATAGAAATTATGTTCTTATCCACATTCTTCAGGAATTTCTTTCCTTAGATGGCTGAGTTCATTTTGATGCCAAGGCACATAATCATAGTAACTTTATTCTGGGAACAAAAAAAAAATAGAACGGCTGCCCAGTAGACACTGTATAAGTGGCTGTGTGCCCACCAGTTGGTGAGTGCCAAATGTTGCAGAGAGAGAGAGAGCCATAAGCTTCCCTCTGTTAATTACTTATTCCTGCTACAAACATAAAGAACAACAATGGCTGACATAGCGAGGATATTTAATATAACTCTTAAGATCGGTATGGAGTAATACAGATATGCATAAAAATCATGATTATCGGTTTATATGGCCCTTTGATTTTCAACCTTTGAACTTTTGGGGAAAGACTGGTAGATTGTAACCAAGTGAAACAGAAACTGGATACATTAAAAAGATTATTTTACAAATAGAGGTGCTGAGCGTATAGTTGAAAGACACATTTTGAGCAACAGGAACAGGATCTCTCTTAGGGAAGAGTTTCATTTTTTTCATGTGTGTCAACATTATAAATATGGTCTTAAATACCAAGTAAATTGATGAATTTCATTTACAGACTTGCTTCAAAACATCTAAGGGGCAGATGTGAGCTGCAGTACACAGTCAACATACTTGAGGAGTGGAAAGCAGGAAGTGGGCTTCGGCTACAGTTGCACAAACGGGAAATGTGGAACCTTCTTACACTCTTGTGGTGAAATGTGGGCGTTTTTGCTCTTATTTATTTTTTAATTCATTGGATCTAACCAAATAAGCAAGAGAACAGGGGTGAATGGATTCATAAAAAATTGCAATTGTTGTCCTCATAATTGACTAAAAAACATTTAAAATACAATATAATTAATATAATCACTGGAGGTTTAATGTACAGTTTAAAAAAAATAATGACAATTAAATGAGCACAAGTTAGGGCACTATACAGTTGGAACGAATAATGTGGTATATATTTTTTTCCATTTTATTTGATTTTGTTTTATTCTGCACAGATGAAAACTGGACAAAAAAACTTTAATGATGATTTTTATTCTTCCTCAGTTAGTGTTTCCAGGCTGCTGTCAGAGGTTCTTGCATTCTTCTTCTTGCCATCAGATTCAGGTCGGAGGCATGACTGAGACAGTCGTGAACATTGTATGACTACATCTTGTTACAGATGTCATTAATCATGACAGCAATGCACATACACTGAGCACTGAGTGAGTCACAGACTTAAATATTATCAGAACAACGATCCCCACCATCACCACATAGGTTTTCTAAATAGAGGTTTTGAAGCCTTTGATTTTTTTCTTGTAATGCAAGGGGCCATGCTGTAAATGGACAAACGGGCACTGGAAGCTGACTGGAACACGACAACCTTGTGTCAGTCAGAATATCCCATTTCAAAAGTTGTTTTGGTGATAAAATCAAAGTTGACTGCTGCGTGAAGATGACACTGGGTTACGGTTGGTACAAACTGCTGATTGCTTCTCTAAACTTTGTATCATAATGGATAAGGAAGTTATTATGTCTAGCCATTAGCTTAGCTGACTGCCAATCAAAAGGCTTATCCTGTTATTGTAGATAAATGCTTTATGTTAATTCATCATGTAGTACCAGTGTCATGGATGTGAAATCTAATTATGGAGACCAAAACTGTCTTTTGAATGAGGTTATATTTGATGCAATGTTGGACATTTGAACATGGGACTCAATAGAAGTGAATTTATGTAAAGCAATAAACTTTTATATAAATTGAACTGACATGGTGCTATACATTTTCTAAATGTTAAACATAAACATAAATCACACTGCTGCAGGTGCTTCAGGGAAGGTTCAGCAACACTGAAGAGAAGCTACATTATCCTCTATATACAGGACACTGTAGCTGTAGACAATAAAAACAGTGTATGTTAAATAAATGAATAGTGCATAAAATAAATGATCAAGTTTTTATTGGCTCAAGGAATGACACAAGTTAATGTTTTCTACCAATTCAGAATTCATGACAATTCAGAATTCATGAGTGGTTTGCTTGGCACAGTTACCTGATAAGTGTTATCATAACTACTCTACTCAGATTATTAGATAAGAATACAGTTTGTGGTATACTTAGTCAAAAATGGATGTGAAATATCTATAGTGTAGGTTGGGGTAGAGTCGGCTTTTAGAGAGAAGATGGAGCTCTTGTTGCATTGTATTGGAGCGGAGCAATGTGCAACTGAACATTTGGCAGGAACTAAGTACTGAGGGCTTTATTGTGATTTGTAATTATGTGGTTTACTGTGGGGCCTCAACGCCAGCAATTCAGCTCCTTTTAGCTAGGCAGTACTGAGTAAGAGAACAGAGAGAGGGTGGGGCCAGAAATGGGCAGACGTGGCTGGAGTGCCACACAATCTAAGTGAAGCTGAAGATACACAAGATTTCAACCTACGAATGGATATTGATGATGAAATGCAGACTAGGTGTGTTTTCTTTCCCTTTTCCTGTCTGGAACATTGGCCTGTGTAGTTTGCTGCTGTTTGAACAGTGGAAAAATGGACATAAACTTGAATAATCAGTGTACATACTTTGAATACTTTGCCAGATTAAACTGTAATGACTGCATTTGATGAGTAGCACCATGCGGTCATCGTAAACTGTTACCCACAACCTCTACATCACTTTATATTTAGTACCACAGAAGAGCATCATTCACATGATCAGTGGTTGGATACTGGAGCATAAAGAGAGCAGAGGTGTATTCAATGGCTGTGCCGTACATTTTACTGGACGTGGCTAAACTCCACCAGGAAAGTTAAAGTGCAGACAGTTGCGGTGACGTTGGGTTGAGAACTGAGTAGGAGAAGCATGGCAGTAGTGTCTGCCTTTTATCCTGCTGCTCTGCCAGGATGCCACTTTAATTGTAGCCCCTGCAGAGCTAGCCATTTGTTAGACTGCATATTTGAAAAAGCTTTTGACGTTTGTTGTGATATGTCTGTTTATCAGAGTTTGGGAAGGATAAACATTTTAACTGCAAATTCTTTTAAATAAATATTTAGATTTTTTAAATTTGAAGTCAACCACTTTTAGCCTAAACCAGTGATTTAAGGATTTAGCATGTATCTTGCTCTTTTTTTCTCTCTGCTCTCTTAAATGCAGTCTGAGTTGAAAACAGGAGTGAGTCGAAGCACTGACTCAAACTTGCCCACAGTGGCTTCCAGTTGCAGCATTTTGATTTCCTGTTTTTCTGACTTTTCTTCCCTTCTATGAAACAGAGCTTTGCAACTCTGTACATTCTAGTACAAAGAAATTTAAATGATGTTCAAAAGATGGGTAAAGATAAAACCTTGTTCTTGGCTTTCCAAAAAAAAAGTACTTTCGTTTCTGTTTTTCTCATTTTCTAGATTCAGACATTGTCATGCAGGCTTTGTGTCTCTGTGTCAATTCTTTGGCAATTTCAGTTGTAAGCTGAAAAATGTCTTGACCTTTTCACTCTAGTTTGATTAAAGACTATGGGGAAATGAGGCCATGAACAGTGGCGGCTTTTGGGCAGGGCCTCCCTGTATTCTCCAAGGGACCCTAAATTCAGCTTTCTCATCCTTACAGTAGACCTTGTGCTCTAACTTCTCAATTACAGTCTAGTTCAGGCTAGGCACATGTGTAATCCTGCTGTTTTCCAAGCTGTTTCTCTCAGCTTTTGCGTTGGTGCAGTCTTATGTAGTGGTAGTTTAGATTTGTATTCTAGGATGAGAAAGGCAGATCAACAATTATGTCTTTTGAAATTTTTAGTGCCATTGTTATTGTAAATATAGAGTTTTGAATTTCATTTTCCAGAAGCTAGATTCTGTGGGGTAGAATTGTTCACTATAACGTGGTGTTCACTCGATGAATGAATGGATGTCTTGAGCAAATTGCTTTTAAAGGCAAGAAGAAATTGACTTCAACTAGTCCAATATGTGTGTGCAGGAGTGTGTTCAAGTACAGGCTTAGAGGACAGGAAGGGTAGGGTGGAGCTGTGCAGCATGTTTCCTGTGACAGAGGAAGTGTACAAGGTTAAACTGCAGAAGCCCAGCAAGTTATTGTTCCGAATTGCAGCTGAAACTGGCAAGGTCCAAAATAAACGGTGTGATACTTTATTCTGGTCAGGCTGCTACTCACTTCTGCCTTACTAACCAGAAAGCAATGGTGCTATACAAGAAGATACACACCTGTTTCTTACCAAAGACATTTTGCAATTCATAAGGCATTGCTAGGTGAAGCTCAAAAAACAGCTGATGTATGTTGACTACATGTAGTCTTGCATTGTTCTTTATTGGGTCTTCTCTGACTGTTAAAGGTCTCCTGTATGCGTTTAAACACCTGTGTTGGGAAAGGTTTCTGAAAGTGTGTGGGCAACAGAAAAATAATGGTATCTACTAATGAACCAGGCATTCATCTGAGGTTTAAACTGTGACCTTTCACTAGATAGGAGAGTTAAAAGAGCGAAGAGATGGATGACTCAGCTGTTTGGGCCGAATCTTTTAATATTGACATTTAACACTGGATTAGATATCTGCTTTGCTTTCCTTTTTTGTTTTGCATTCAAGCATGCAAGCAAAAATTCACACACACTAAAGTCATTGGTGCAGATGAGCAGGCTTAATTCTCTTGTGAAACAACTTTTCTAGGAATTTCCAATTAGACTTTTGCCTGTGGGATTATTAGCAATGACACAGTTTAGGACTAAAAGCTTCGATTACAAAATATATAAAACACAGGCTGAGACCTCCCTCAACGGTCATAAACCAGCAGTCTGAAACACTGGACATTGTTGCAGACTTTCATTAAGTCACTTTAAACAAAGCTTTGTTTCACTTCCTTTTTTAAAGAATGTTACACACTGGTGGGTAAATGAGTATTGTTTTCTCCTTGCGAGGCACGTATTATATATTCAGTGTGGTTTACAGATGTACTAGATGACACAATAGCAGACACAACAGTTTAACAATGAACTTGGTACACTTTCTTTCTTTCACAAAGTTTGGCCATGTTTGAAACTAAATTCATTTTACAGAGTAAATAAAATCCACAGAGTTGTGACTGACTTGTAGATTATTATAATTTTTTAAAAATGTATTGACACATATCAAAGTCCATTTGCATCTTCTTTCAACTTTTCCTTCTGTGGTGACAACACCAGACCCCCTGTGTCCATCTTATCCTGTCTTCTGCATCCCATTTTGTCACACAAGCCATCTGCATATCGCTTTCACAACATTCAAAAATCATCACAGGCTTCCCCTTTTTCTCCTACCTAGCATTTACAAAAACTTCTACCAACATATTACCAGCATTTAAGTCCCTCTTTTCATCCCTATGCTGCCGCTGTTCCTCATCTCTCGCTGTCTCCGGACAGGCCTCCGCCATCTGTCTTCCTTTTCTTCGACCAACACTAGCACAGTTTCCGCTGACATCCTGTTGGCTAACAATGCCAATGACGGTCATTGTTAAGCCAGGCCTCAACCAGTGACTCATGGAAATCACTTTACTGTTCTGCCTATTAGTTTGGTGTAGCTTCTATGCCATATACCTCACTTGACACCCCCTCCCATTTATCTTGGGTCTGGGACTATGTAAACACAGGCTTGTGCTTCCTGTGTCACTGTATATTAAAGTAATACACAGTAATTTTACAGCTCAAGTGTACTGGGCCTGTGAGAAGGTGAGTGCCCTCAGATAATGTATAAAAGGATTGTTGCAATAGAGCTGGCCAATAAAGTAAAAGAAAAACAATAACATTTCACCTATTACTATTGTGGAGGTGCCCTTGAGTAAAACGGGCATCTGTCTTCTCCATCACTGCTGCTTCGTGCTCTTTAGACAGTAGCTGTACAAGGCAGTTTGTGTACCAGGATGTCTCTGAGAATGAAGCAGGATGTACCTGCAAAAGAGCACTAATGTTCACTCTCCCCTGGATGAATTAAACTTAAAGAGGGGTGACAAAATCTAAGTGTATACACACACTAAGTGGAGTACTGCATCTTCAACTTTTCTTTATGCCTTACCTTGAATGAATCAAGCAGGCTCTGTCCTCAGGGTGCGTCGTCAAGGAAATGTTTTTATTGAGTCAATGCGGATGGCTTTGTGTAACATTGTAAATGAATTAATCCGCTTTGTCTGGTCATCTTTGACCCAGTGTTTGATGACAGCCTTGTACATGTCAGGTTCAGTGCACTGTAATTGTGTAAGTGTGGAAAGATCTTCATGGCTTTGAGTTTTAGTTCTCTGGTTTCTATGGCAATTATCTCTGGAGCAGAGTGTTTTGAAAGCAAACAGGGCTGTTTCGGCTGAAGGATGTTACTGACAGCAGTGAGGGAGAACTTTCATACCACTTTAACACGTGAAAGAAAATTTCTGACTTGGTGCGTGTTATCACTCTTTTCACCATCTATCTTATGTGCTATAGTAATTTTTGGATATACTGTATATGTAAATTATAACACATCTGCAGTATTTTCTTTTAATTATTGCCATATTTGGCAATCCAAATATTCGAAAATAGGCAACATTTTTAATTTGTGGTGCACTCACTGTCTATGAATATTTAAAACTGACAGTTAATTGAATCATCATTATTACATGTTTGACAGAAGTCAAACTTGGCTTTTAATTTTTGATGTATCTGAATGTTTTATGTGGTTAAAATATTTGAAAATGGTATGATCAAAAAGGATTGCACCCTTGACTTAATATTTTGTTGCACAACCTTGAGCAGCAGTCACTGCCAACAAATGACCTTCCTCCATGGAACCCAGTGTTGTTCAAAAGGCACTGGATGCTGGAGTCAGACAGTGACATACCTTGACCTTGGTATTCAGCTTGAATGTCTGGATGTATTCATTGACTCTTTCATTATCTAGATGATCCATCTGTTTCACCTTCGTTTGAATCTACTGTCATGTTCTCAGTCTGACTGAGATCTTATTGGCAAATGTACACAGGAAAGTGAAGCAGCTTTTTAGATGCTCTTGCAGTCTTTACCTTTAATGTCCTTAATTATATTTTTCTATCTAAACTCTTGTGTTAATTCTTTTTTTTCTCTTACCCTGGTTCACACAGTCATATCAAATGTCAATGAGAAGTTTCCTCCTTTTTAGATGCGCTCAGTGGCTGAAATAAAGTATTGAAGACACTTGATGGTAATTGAGGTTAGTTAATTTGAAACACAACTAAGTAGTACCATAAATCTTTTCAAGCTGTTTTAGAACATCCTTATAAAATGAATGGGTTTTTTGTATATTGATTTAGTCTTTGAGATCATTCTGTATCTGCCATATGAAAGCATGCAGTTATGCACAAGACAACTGCTTTGCATAAGGAACGTGTTTTTTTTTTTAATCACTGAATACCAACAAGGTTTGTCTATTTTGCATATACCACAAATTTGTCAATTTGCAAATTGACAGAACTGTTTGAAAAAAAAATTATACAATTGGTAAAATTATTCAGAGCTTCTACAGTCATAGCTGACATGTTAGTGACACAGTCTCCGTTCTAAAGCATGTACACACACACAAAGACAGTAATTTGTAGTATCTGTCTACAACTGATCCTGTTTTGCTCCATCCTTTGGTGCTCATGGCCATTACTCTGGTCAGCTGCAGAGAGAAACCTGAAAGGAAGTGGGATGAACAAAAGCAAAACAAGCTCCACAAAGCTTCAGCGAGGCTTTGGTAGATGTGCTGGTTCAGGGGCTATGTGCCCACACAAAGAGCTCTCTGTTGCAGTGGTAGTGCTCCGTATTCCTGTGGAGTACTCATTCAGTCACACAAACACACAATTACACTGATTAATATCACCGATGCATTCTGACAGAGATAAATTTGACTCCTCCTCCTTTTTAAAAAAAATATCTTTCTTGTATACTGATGATTTGTTTTTGATTCCTCACTGTGGTATCTGTGGTCTCCCAGAAGCGTAGTCTTCACTCTTCTGAATTAAATACCGAGTCCTGAGAGACCAGATTGATTTAAAACTTTATTGTGCAGTGCTACAATTAGTACTAGTCAAACTTCTTTTAAAGTCTCAGACATACTGAAGTAAAACCATTTCGTTAAACTGTATAATTTTGTTATTGCCAACATTACCAGTTAAGATCTTGTGAAACAAGTTATACTGATTTTTTTTTTAAATTAAATTCTCTGCCTTAATGAATAAGTTAGTCCCTTTTTTTCCTTCCTTACTAAAGTAGTAAACATATTTTTTCTAAACTTACTCCAAGATTGTTGTTTAAATTTTTCATTTTCACCAACCATTTAGGAGTGATGTTAGTGAGAAGTTAATATTACAAATATGTGACCATAGACTGTAAATGCGTTTGTGACACACTGGTGAATTTTATCTGACATTGTCTGTGGTCATACGCCAAAAGTCTTGTATATGTGCACAAAGCTTTATTTTTCTGCTTTCCGGTCTTTGTTTCTTCTTGGCTGTTCTCTTCAGGAGTTGCCACAGCGAATCATTTGCCTCCATCTAACCCTATTGTCTTCTCTCACACCAACTAACTTCATGGCCTCTTACTGGCAGTGTGTGAATTTTTTGAAACTGTTGTCAACTACAGGATGGACACAAAGACTTGGTGTGTGTGTATTTGTGTATGCGTGTGTGTATATATGCATTGTGTATATGTGTATGTGCATTGATAGTTTTTTTTTTTTAAATTAACTTCTTGCTTTGTAATAATTAAAATGCAATGATAAAAACATCAAAATGCAGTATAAGTGCTTGTTTTATTGGGATAAAGAGAACTTAAATTGCTTTGTGTCAATTAAGAGTTAATACTTTGGACGTTTTGGATGTTATTATTAAAGCAGTCATGAATGAAAGGAACTTGAAATGAAATAAAGAAATAGCTTAACAACTTCTGACAGCTCTGGTGACTTAAAGAAGCCAGGCTTTGGATGCAAATTACTATCTATTTGACATTTCATACTGACACAATCATAATTACATTGTTAAGGAATTGGTAGGGAAAAAAAGCATAACTCTGACCATGTGCTATCACATGCGAGTAGTTGAAAGGGCAGGACCCCTTTCCCAAGATCTGATTAGACACTGTCCTCTGCAGCTTTTGGTATTTGACATGGTTTACACCCACCAGGCAGTTTGTTTTAATTGAAACTGCACTAATATTTCACTTTTTTTGGTATTCTTATCCAGTGGTTCCTTGGCTCTTCATCACTATATCTAATACAAGACGGCTTAAAGTTATTCATTGTCCAATGATTGATTCTTTGAGAAATCAGGGTTTTTTTTTTTTGCAATATGTCCTTGTTTCAACACGGTTTGTTTTGAGACGATTCCCAGAGGTCATGATGAGATGTCTGTTGCATGTTTTGTTTAAAATACCACTGGAAGAGTATCCATAGTCCTTTTTCAAATCCATTTACAGACCTTTTTTTGACACCACCTGTTTTTAGAGGTTTGGATGAGCCATTTGTCTCCACTCTAGCTGGAGTTACCTTATTTAAGATCTGTCCTAGAGCTTTGAACTACTGTGTAAACAAAATTGTTCACAAATGGCACTTGATGACCCTTAAAGACCCTTAAAGAACCCTTGAATATAGTATTGAGGTCATACATTAAGAGCTCACACCAGCACACAACAAATTTTATATTAAAACACATTTCCTTTTTCAGCAGTAATGACAAACATTTTAGATGGGGAAAACATTGGACAGGAGATTGGACTGCTCAAGTCACGTAACAGCCAGCTGGCACATAAAACACCAATCAAAAATCATGCCATAACTCCTCCGTCACGTCTTAATAAACCTTGGGATTCACTGTTGCTCTCTGATAATTTTTTTTGTTTGTTTGTTTTTTTAGGAGCTGTCATTGGCATGTTTTTTTTGTTTTTGTTTGTTTGTTTGTTTGTTTTTTTAAAATTCCATGATGTTCCCAAGTTCATGTTTGGACTGAGGAGATTAGTCTTGCAGCCGAATGTATGAAATGCAAAGCCCCTGCAAATGAGATCATTTCACTGACTGACATTGTTTTTGACCTAGATGACCCCAGACAAATATCAGGGTTGCGCTTTTTTAGAGACTGAGTTGCTGGTGACTTCAGAGACATAATTATACACTTTTAGGAACAGAAAGTGTCCCCTTAAAATTGTCATGTTCTGCAGGTGAGTTAAGCTCTGTGTGTGATGAGCTCAGATTTTCCTTGGGGACAGTCTTGTCACTACTGCAGTAACCTTGCAGTTTTAGTGTCTAGTTTCACTGCACTAGTTTAGGAAAGTTAGGCTGTCTCCTATGTTAGCACATCATAGATTGTTTATAGAGAACCATAGTTTGGTCCTGACGTTTAAAAACTTGTGCAGTGTATTCATGCATTTATCAATAACTGTTTCATTCAATGTAAAATATCCTTTTTTTTTAACATCGCAACACGATCATTTACTGTATTTAACAACTGAATAGAGACAGATTTTCATGTTTTTTTTCTTCTTTAATATATAATTTGTGGGTGTCAGACATTTTTTGTGACCTTATTGTTTTAAAGTCTAACATTAACTTGCATAATTAAGTCTTAAAGAGACGCACCCTGACGATAATTTGCTATTCGCCCAGGCGTTACTTAGGAGAAATATGGTATGCGTGTGTGTGTGTGTGTGTGTGTGTGTGTGTGTGTGTGTATATATATATATATATATATATATATATATAAATACAGGTTAACTGTACACCTTGGTGTTGTCTCTCTTGAAATAATAAGCAATGTAGAAAACGGGTTTGATTCGTCACAGTTTAAAATGTTTAGCTTGACAACTGCCAAATCAGATGTGTGAAAGTTAAAAGCTGGTAACTGAACATTTGGCATGATAACATGGCGAGCCACCCCAAGTACTGTCATGAAGTGAAAATTGTTAGCAAAGCATGTCTGCTTGTGTGCTTGAAGAAAATGTGCAAATGATTGAGAAACCTCCAATTTCACCCCTCCTCTTTTCATTTCCTGTGCTCTTTTTTTTTTTTTTTTTTTTTAGATTTCAAGTTAAGGTTGCTATAGTGATGCACAAGCAATACACTTCCTGTTTTGTTTTTTTCCCCCCTCTACAATGGTTAAATGCAGCCTCTTATGGTTATTTTGCACACACTTCACATCCCAATCATTAACACATTTATTTTACACGTAAGATATAAGTTGGCTTGATGAGTGTCAGAGCATGTTTCCAATGTAAAGCATTTGCAAGCTGACATCTCGGAGGTATTTGACAGTGTAACAGATCTTCAAGTTTCTTATCTAGTTGATATAAAGTTTCTTTTTAAAATGGGTTTCTCATTTATCCATTAACATAAACATTAGTGCATGATGCCTAATTCTAATTATAATAACCTCTGTCTGTAATCCCCCCTCCTTCCACTCTATTGGTACATGTTAAGTGTACTGCAGTGTTGAGGTTCAGTTGTCTTGTCTCAGGACTCTTGGACAGATGGATGGGCTCAGGATCAAATGTCCTGTCTCCTGATTGGAAAAAGATAACCGCCATCTGAACCATTTTTGCTCAGTCTTATCAGATGGTGCTCTCATCACACTAACCCTTGACAAACATCGACCCCTTTTTTTTTTTTAAACAGTGTCCTAAAAGTCTCAGAAATTTGAAACAAAATCATGTGGAAGACTAAGTTAGAGTTAGAGTAAGAAATTAGGATCTCAATGGACAGTATTTCCAGAAGACACTTAGGTTTTGGGAGACTTATAAAACAGTGCTTAGGTTTTAGATGCAGTTCTGACCTGCTGATTTTGATCTTAGTGTTTGTCTTCCTACTTGGAGAAATATTAGTTCTGCTGAACTCAAATATCCAGTTGTATAGTATGTAGTGTATATCACTGTGCAGTTGTCAATATTGCTAACGTGGCTAATGTGTTCCCAATATTGATACAGAGATGGATATATAGCTAAGAGGCTAAATTTAATGAAGCACATCTGTCTTCTGCTGGTATCACAAGGGTTTCTTGCACAGTGTTGATACTTTAATACAGTGTTAACACTCACACATTTTATTATTATTTTTTTTTTTACCATCCAAGATCATAAAATCTAAAGCTGTGCTCAGAGCTTTTATTCAGCCTCTCACCACTTTGTTTTACACATATACATGCACACACATTACAACAGTTCCCTCTAAAAGCATAAAAGCATACACACAAGATTAATGCATTATCAAACAAGTAAGGAATGCTTCCTTGGGTTGCATAATCACCAATGGATTGAATGAAATTTTAACTTTTTCTCATTTTTTTAAACTTTTCTTTTGATATGTGCATAGTTTAGATGCTGAAGACTGAATTTGAAAATACTTTTGGCACTATATGACATCCCCTTCTATTCTTTTTTTTAAATCTGGATCAGAATTGGTTTCAGCTTTGCATAAAAATCAAGTGCACCTAAAAGAAATTCAAATACATTTTTCAGAAAGTGCCTGGAAATAACATCTCAGAATAATAATTTTGAAATTGCATCTCAGTTTTAGTTTGAAGCACCTCATCTCATCTTTTGAACTTTTCTCTTCTAGAAAGTGCAACAAAATTAGCAATTACAAGATATGTGTTTTTAATATCTTATTTTTGACTTATTTAGCCTTTAAGTTGGTCTTGGGAAAATATGTTTAGGGAGATGGTTAAACTTGGATTCACTTTTCACAGCCTCATTTTAACTTGAGATGAAATGCCAAGCAATGATGTTTGCTTTGGCCCTGTCAGGTACATTGGTCTGGTCAGGTCTTTCATGTCTGCAGGCTTCAAGGCCAGGGTAGCATCTGATTTGTAAGGCCATTGGAGGATCACTCGTCACAGGCAGCCTTGGTCAGCCTGTCTGCTCTTTTGATGGATGGCCTTTCAGTTTGGAATAATTATCCCTGCCTGGCTGGGGACTGGTGGCTGGTGACTTTGTGACCTGCCAGCTTCACACATAAGTGTACAAATCCTGATATTTATCAAGTACTTGCATCCAATGCAGAAGTTGTCAACAGGTTCAATTACTTATGGTTTCCTGCAGTCTGAAATAATACGAAATAATACGAAAGTCCATATATTCGTTTTGTAATTGCCTCTTTTCCATCTGTTTTTGTTTCAGTGTATACGGTTTTATTTCCTTTTTATCCAATTTTTTGTAACTTCATCTTATTTTACTGCAACTTTACCTCAGTCCTCTGATTTAATGAATAAATGTGAGCGTACATTTATGTTGATACCTGATCAACCACTTTGATTTTAATTTGCAGCCATACATTAACAAATTAAGGAGTTAATTGTAACTAATAGTGTATCCCAAAGAAAGTCTAAGAAATGTCTTTGACATACAATTGTGAGCGTACTTTCAGTAAAATTGATGTCAGCTATATTTATATCAGGAAATTAGAAATAAATTTCTTTGTCATGCCAAATAAAACTGTTAATTACTCAGCTTGACAATAATATGATCTTTTTAATCACAGAGTGTATATGTTTCGGCTTCACAGCCACAAGAAAGAGTAGTGTGTCTGCTGTGAGACATTGGATGTGGGTCTTCTAACTACATTGACTTGCAGTTTAAACATGCGCCGCTAGTTCCAGAGAAAATGCATTTCTGGGATAGACCATAGACTGTGGGCAAGGCAAGTTTATTTGTATAGCACAATTCAACAACAAGGTGATTCAAGGTGTTTTAGAGACATTAAAACATCATCCTGTAGCAGAAAGTTAAAAGCATGATTTAAAATTTAAACAAAAAGAAATTAGTGTAATCAATAAAGACATTGGTTAAACTACAATCAAGTTTTGAAACTCAAGCTTAAATGTAACAGTGCAGATTTGGAGGTTTATTCAAATGCAGCTGAGAACAAGTGTGTCTTCATCCTGGATTGAAATAAACTGAGTGTTTCTGCTGAGGCTTTCTGGGAGTTTCTTCCAGACATGTTGAGCATAGAAGCTAAACGCAACTTCTCCATATGTTGTTCTGACTCTGGAAACTGATTAAAAAAACCAGATCCCCATGACCTGAGAGGTCTGGAAGGTTCATGCTGGGTCAGGAGGTCAGTGATGTATTTTGGCCCAAAACTGTTCAGAGCTTTATAGACCAGAACCAGACCAGACTAGATCAGAACTTTAAAGTCTATCCTCTGATGGACAAGCAGGTTTTATTTATTTATTTATTTTTTTCAGGTAGACCTGTAAAAATATTGTTACAATAATCAATCCTACTAAAGATGAATACATGGATTAGTTTTTCCAGGTCCTGCTGAGACATCAGATTTTTTTATCCTTGATATATACTTAAGGTGATAGTAGGCTGACTTTCTTATTGCTTTTATATGTTTTTGCAAATTTGAGATCCTGCTGTAGTTGTTCATTTGTGTCTTGTTAAGATTGTCCCTTTTCACCAGAGGTTTAATTACAGCTTTTTTTCAGTGACTCTGGGGAAATGCCTGACATTAAAGACAAGTTCACGATCTGTAACAAGTCTTTTTTTTTTTTTTTTTTTTTTAAATCATCATCATCAGAGGGTGAATATTCCTCTTCAGAATCTGAGCCAG
>JAOWBL010047685.1:0-24909 GCA_028564865.1 Zenarchopterus dispar | reverse complement strand
TATGTATCGCCAACCAGAAGACCTGAGAATAAACTCCAACACCAGAAATATCTGACAATATATTCTTTTAAATAAAATGACATAATAACCAGTCTTTGGAGATCAGGAAGCACCAAGCAGATTCCAGGGCTGATGTTCTGGTTGGTGATGGGGCTGACAGATGAATATCTAACTGCAGGCTGGAGCTTAGGTAGAGATTATAAAGTCTTCTTGTGCGCTGGCAGAGAGAATGGCAAACTGCAGACTGGATGAGGACTTTGAAGGATAAGGTACAGGTGAGTGGTCGACAACAACCAGGAGCTTCCAGTGGAGAATATGGCAGAGTTGACAGGTAAGAAGAAATGAGCCGGGGCTCTAGGGATCACTGAATCCAGGACGAAAAGGATAAAAAAATTGTAAATCCACAGGAATCCAACACACAACAGAGCATGGATGGCCATAAGTACTACACCTTTTAATCGACAGAGATTAATCTGCGAACTTGAGGGCTCTGCGCAAACATCTGCACTCCTAGGACTGTTCCTAAGACTCTGCTCTTCTGGACTGAGATCTCTGATGTTGTTTCTGGGATCTGCTGGAGCCACCCATCCAGCTTGAAGGCCACATCTCCAAGTCCCCCAACTATTATCAGCGCCACTACTGTCTTCACCTTCCAGATCTTATCCATCTCTTCCTTCATCCCCTGGTACTTCTCTAGTTTCTTGTTTTGTTTCTTTTTTTTTCTCCTGTCATTCTTCTTCTTCTTGTTTGATATTGCTGTCACTTGAGATTACCACATCAATCACCACTGCTCTTTTCTGGAGTTAAGTCAACCACCACTATGTCTGGTTCCATCACCAGTTTATCAGTCTGGATCTGGAAGTCCCACAGGATCTTTGCGCTTTCATTCTCCACCACCCCTGGACATATATCCCACCTTGACTTTAGGACTTCCAATCCATATTCAGTGCAGATGTATCTGTATGCTCTTGTGCTCAAGGTATGTTCTTGTGGTGCCATGATTAATTCCTGTCTGTCCTTCAATCCAGTCTTTTCCAGCCACTTGATGTCAGCAATTTCTTCAATCTGCCGTTGGCACATGCTATACAAGGGCTTCTCTGTTCATGATGGCTCCTCCTCCACATCTTCTTCTCCACTGGATTTCTAGTGCTTGAGACATTAACTTAGCAGTTTATCCTTAGGGGCAATCTTGTTGATGTACTTCAAGACCTATGTATGTATCTATGATCTAATTTGTGGCCTCCCTCTTTTTGTTTTGTGTCGTTTCCTGGTGCTGGATATGGGATGAAATCCTGCATGCATTGTAAAGAGCTTCCTTGTGTTATATAGGTGGCTTCCACCTCTTCTTGTGGACAGGTTACTATGCCAGTGGGGTACATTATTACTTGCAGGGCTTACGTGTTGGTGGCCTGGACTTTGTTCTTGTCATTCAGCTGACTCTTCAGGATCTATCTTAGTCTATATAGGTACTTGGCTTTTGGGCCACAGCTACGTGTTGACACACAGAAAGGCTTAACATCAACTGCAAAGCCTGACTGTATGGTTTGAGACAAAGAAATCTTCTAAATGACTCATATCCCCAGCAGGAATTGGAGGGTTTATAGTTTTAAAACTCAGTGTGACTGATGTTTCTGGCCTCTCATTGGCCACGGGCCCCAAAACCCAGCAGGGGTCCCCACTGATGTGCAGCAGCCCAGGCCTCGCTATAAAGGGCAGCTCCCCCTTTCACCGCCTCTCTCAAGCTCTCATATACTCTCCCACAAATTCTCCCTCACCGACTCCAACACAGAGCTCATCTCTCCTGATCCTGGGAGCTGCAAAGGCCACAGCTCTAACTTTAGCATGAGGAGTGACTAGCCAAAGGCTTGCCTCCTCCATTGCTGTGTCTGAAGAAGTGGTTACCAGGAAATGGCAATCACAGTCTGTCTGGCTGCAGTGCCGCAATTGAGTGACCAGCAAACATTTTGAACCCCAAATGAGCTAAAAAGTGACCAGTGAATGCCCCAACAATGTGAATGCTTTCAGACCGACCCAGAGACGAAGGAAGCCCATTTTGGTACTGACGCTACATCCTCTCATCCTCATGGAAAAGAGGAGAGAGAGAGACTCTCTTCACCAGAACCACCACAAAGAGTAAACATCCAGATGTTTACTGAACCAAGAGGAACGCTATTCTGCCAAGGACAAAACCATTGCTTTTCAAGGTAAGACTCTGATTTTATGTCCGGGCAGAGAAACTTAGTTAACACACTTAACTAGTTTTATTTTGCTGGTCACAAGCTGGCACACATAGAATAACAGTTATTTCAAGACTGATTAGGCTGTTTATTTATTAATTCCTGATATTCAGGTGGTGTCCCATTTTTATTTATGTATTTTGATAATTTATTTGCATTATGAATAACTGTCAACAGACAATTATTAATAACCCTTTAATAACTAAATAAGTACTCCTGTTTGTTGCACAACATGGCTGTGGCTGACTTCCTTGCAGCTTCCTCATAGTTGCTATTTGCCTGCACATCCGATATGTTGGCAAGGTTCAAATCTCGCTACTGGTAAGGGTCAGGGCAACAACTACAGCCACATACCTCGACTACTAAATCATGAGTAAGAGACATAACAATAATGGCATGCTAGCTTGGAATATGGCCGGATTGACATGGTCCACATCAGTTGTTGGGGACCAGGGCACACTGATGTGAAATAGGCTACTAGTACAAAACACTTTTACACCAGATCTAAAGGACAGGCTTTGATCCAGTGTCATTAGCCCCACTATATTTGTGGTGCAGCATCACAAGAATACAGTAGAGGGGTCTCTTATTGGTTCTCATCTCTGCTAACAAAGTTTTGCTTTCAACTTCAAAACAATGAACACGCAGATGGTTAAATATGGCTACCTGGTATTTTCATTTTCATTAATGTCTGGGTAATATTCAGAAAGTTTTAAAGAGATTTTTCCTCAAATGACCTCAGTTTTGATTAACTTATTGTAGTGCAGACTTGTACCCAATGACTTTTGCAAATAGAATAATCAAAATAAATATTTAGTAAAAACACTGAAAGAGATGGTTTATTTGCTAGCATAAGTGAAAAAAAATACCAATTTGGTGACTTTTAATAAAATTACATTTGATGATTGGAATGCAAACAGCTGTCAAAGTTAAAAAAAAGATCCAACCCTAAAAATCCTAAAGATTGTCATGTTTGTGTAGAAAATGAATGAATAAATGAACGTGCTGATGAGCAAGGAGAAATTTCACCCACCTTTAAACTCAAAATCCATCAATAATGCCCGACACATGATTAAAGCTAATGTACTGCATAGCTTCCCTGTCTCATTTGTATTGGAGAAATTCTGTTGCACACATGGTAGCATAAAATGCAGCATGGAATATTTGTGGTTACTAACAACAGCTGACCTGGTCCTCTGATCCCCTCTTGTCCCAGCTGTTACTGGATATAAAGGAGATTGGTAATGAGCAGAGTGGAAGCCAATGGTGCATACTCTGCTACTGCATTCACCTGCACTTCCCCATAGCTTCCCTTACAGCCATACCCGAAGCGCCCTGCAGCCCCCATCCCCTAAACTTCTTTCACCATTGAATATTTTCACTTTCACACTGCTGCCTTGAAGTTGACCTTACTATTTGTTAAAGTTGACGTCATACCCACAAAAACTTATACTGCTCTACTTTCTGACAACAAATGTTTCAGCAACAAAAGACCTTGTAAGACCTGAGTTTACCTGAAAACAACATTCATTAACAAACAACTCTTGCCAGCATTTTGAGACTCTATACAGGGATTGTTCAGAAATTAAAGTTCTTTTGGGAAATCTTAGACCATCTGCTCATCCACTCATCAGGTGGAGTTACTGAGAAAGAAAGTCACCAAAAAAGAGAGAGAAAGAGAGGAACTTTTTCAACATGGAGAAGCGCCACGAGGTCTGTGTTTACAGCAGCATCCCATTTTGCACCTCTAAGTCTCTTTTTGAGTGGTGAGGTGAGAGAATGGATTGCTCACAACATCTGCAGGCATTCTTCCACAGGCCCCCAGAGGGATATAATAACCCATTACTTCGATCTCTGACAAAAACACACATTTAAACTGCAATTATCCTCTTGGCTCATCTTCCTCCTATTTGCCATCTTGCCACCTATTTTTCCTGTGTTCTGAAATTTAATGGTTACAACATTAATGGCATAAAACTTGATTGTGCACATACACATCCCATAAAGATCAAAGAGTTGAACAAATATAAATACATTTTTGAAGATATAGCATTTGAGCATGAATATGTGTGAAAAAGAAAGCACATCCTCTTTCAATCCTAAGAATTTGCAAATTAGAACTGAAGGAAAAGTCATCTGGACTTTACCAAGCCTCAGAATAAAGTACAATTCTGCTCATCAGTGTGGGTCATCATAAATATACAACTTCTGAGGAGCAACACTTAAAACATTAAACCAACTCATTATTTATTGAACAAAAACTTTTCCAATATGCTTCAATGCCTTGAAGAACTACCTCTGGTGCCAATAATTTGAAGTAACTAGTTATTTAGCATCAGCTTGGCAACACATTGATTTTTAAGCCTTTCTATTGTAAATTTACTGCTGTGAATCATTATCCTGTTACATGATCCATTTTTGACCAGGTTTTAAAGACAGATGCCTTTCATATTTGACTCTAATACTTTGATACACAGAGGGTTCCTTATTAATTCATTGACTACAGACTACATTTGGCTATACAATAACATCACACACCTTTCCACCACCATGCTTGGTATTATGTGTCTGGACTTTCCTGAACTTGTTGCAATATGGGCAAACATGTCTACTTTGGTCCTATCTGACCTAGGTTATTGTTCCAGAAATTTTGTAGTTGTTCTAGTACATCTTTCCAATAATGAGTGCTACCTTGTTCTTTCAATGCTCTTTCCAAAAGGCCTCATTGTTCTGTCTTGTTGCATTATGCTGTCATGAACTTTTTTCATAAACATTTAATGTGGTAACTGAGGTACGTAGACTCTACAGGTCACTGTTTTGTTTTTTTTCCCCCGTTTTTTTCTCAGTGCATGTTCTGACTAACTCTTTTGAGTGTTTTGTCAATCTTTATCATTGCATAGTAATGACCAGTGGCCATTCTTAGTCATTCCTAGAGTGACAGATAATTTCTCTAAGATCATTGATCATGTCTTACCTCCTTGGTACTGTGTGAACACACACATGAATGCTCCAAACCAGCAAATTGTCAAAATGTCTGCTTTTACAAAGGCCTGCCCTCCAGCTGAATATTAGTTCAGCAAGTACATTTGATTTGCAGCTCCTGACTGCGACTTAACTTCCTAATTCTCATAGAAGCAATAATAAGGGTGTAAGCAGTTTTTCATGCACTGTTCCTATTTTTTGTTTTAACCTACCGTAAATTGTTTTTGGTAACCAACAAAAAAAAATTAGTGTGACATGTCATGTCTTGTCATTCATTTGAGGTTTGTTTGACATGGGAAGGACCAGATGATTTTTTATTGCTGTGTATTGATATATAAAACCTGAAAACAGACAGAACTGATATCAGTTAAAGGAAACTATAACAGTTGAAGGGATGTTACAAGTGGTGTGTACAATGCAGCATTCTAACTGTCCAAAATCAGATGAACTTCCAGATTTATAGCAAGTACTTCCTGATACATAAAACATTATAAATGATTGAATATGTACTTTATTTTTCACAAGACTTTATACATTGTCCTTTTGAGTATCTTGAATGAAAACTAAAGTATTTTCAATAAAAAAAGAAAAAGCTCTGAGTAGCTTTCATTTACATTCATACATATATACTCCCTGGAATACGTAGGGGAGAATTCTTCTCTAATTTCATGTACAATTCTACTCTAATTTCATTATAAATGGTCTTACAGTTCTGTGGATCAAAATATTGTTAATGGAAACTATAATAAGACAACTCTTGTTCAGCATTCCATGATTTTGTGTAAAATGGGGAAAAAGTAGAAAGTGGAGGTATCAGATGATCAGTTTCATTGGTTCAAAAAAGGGGCATCATGGGGTGGGTGGATAATCAGAAACCAGAGCTATCATCAAATAACACCAACTCCAGGAAGCCTTTTTTTCTCTCTCATTCAGCAGCAGCTAAGTTCAATTTCACAGGCCACAATGTGGCTGAATGAGAAGAAATTGGAAAAAAATTTGAAATCGATTGTCAAGATTGCACTTGTACTTTTATTTGTCTCCTCTTCTGTCATTTTACAGCGTTACGCAGTGTTAGACTGCATTTCAAGCCTCCACCGCCCTGGTGATGGTACTGTAATAAAAGTGCTACCTTCGGGTTTGCAATGGTTTTGTGGTGAATGTGAAAAATGCTGCTAAAAGTAATCTTGGTAAGAATAAAACAAACATCAGCTAATGAGATGTTTACATAAAACACCAAGATGAAAGTTATTGATTACAACATTTTTAATATAGTTCTGGCTGTTCCTTGTAACTAGTTGCAACACAAGGGCTTATAGAAGAGCACATACATGTTTTGACTAGGACAAATTTTCTAACATATAAGGCATGTTTCCTTTACCAAAACCAAACATCAAAAAAGAAATCCTATACTGGAAATGGCATTAATTTGAAAAAAGCTCCGAGATATCGGTAAACCTTTTTATACTTCCAGTAGGTGGTTTTTCAAACATGTTGATAGTAGTTTATGGCAAGAGTCTAATGGAAATGCTTTTTGCTAATTTCCATATCTCTAGCAGTGCTGGATGTGACATAACAGGTCAAGTCATCAAAATCTAGTTTCCATTTGTTTTTGGCCTCATTAATACGATGTAATGGTTACATAACAGTACTTAATCATTACACATTACATAAGAACTTTGCCTCTGAATAATCATTTGAATGATCATTCACTGCCTTTATCATCTGACTATTTTCTCTACAGCAGTAGTGGCAATCACAATAATTTGTCAAAGACTAATTAAGTTTTTGTCCATCTTCTTCAATACTGAGATGTTATTTTTTGTTGTTTTGAAGAAAAGTTTCAGTGGAAACACACCAACTCCTTGCAGCACTATCTTTATTGCAAATAAATGATTTTCTTTTACAAAAAAGTGTAACGGAAACTAGTTGCTATAGATTGTATAATTTAGGAAAAAAATAGCTTTCTCTTTTAAGCAAAACATTGTTTTTGTTTATATTGGGTATATGATGTGTCTAACTGGGAACATAGATATGAACTGCTTTGCTTAGAAAAGTTTCAGTGTGCCTAAATAGGTGCAATGAAACATTTAAAATACAAACAGTAAAATAAGTTGAAACAGGATGTTTATAAATTGTTCATAAATATACAGCATTCATTTTGAACTCCAACACACCTGTACCCAGCTTTCATACAGGGAGACAGAGACTGCAAACAGAGGCAAAGGAGGAGGTATGGGACGACCAGGTGAGGCTGTTAGATGCAAGAATTTGGTGTGCTGTGCTATTTCTACAGCAGTGCCCTTAATTAAAACCAGGGTGTGTATCAGCTGTTTCTTCCTGAAGTCATTACCAGTTCCTTTCAATAGTCAGGATCAGGTTGTTTCTGCTGCACCATTCCACCAAGGACTTCACCTCTTCTCTATAGTCCTCCTCCTTATTATCTTGAACGAGGGCCACTACTGTTGTGTCATCCGCATACTTGATGATGTGGTTTGTGCTGAACTATGCACAAAAGCCATGAGTTATCAGAGTGAAGAGTAGGGGACTCAGAACACACTGCTGTGGGGAACCTGTGCTCACTGAGATGACATCGGACTTATTGTTCCCTCTCCATATGTACTGAGGCTCGTCTGTACGTATGGATCTAGTTTTGCAAGGGAGTGCTCAGTCCACGTGGGCCAAGTTTACTAACCAAAGGCTGAGGGATGATAGTGTTAAAGGCCAAGCTGAAGCCGACAAGCATCATACAGATCAGAGCATTCTTGTTCTCTAGATGTTCCAGGGTCAGAGGAAATCCAGTGGATATGGCATCCTCTGTGGAGTGGTTAGGGCGGTATGCAAACTGGAGTGGGTCAAGTGAGGGGGCTAGAACAGAGATGATATGATCCTTGACCAGCCTTTCCAAGCACCTCATTATTATGGATGTTAAAGCTACAGGGCAACAATCATTCAAAGTTGTAACCGTGTTTTGTTTTGTTTTTAAACTGGGATGATTGCTGAGGTTTTGTAGCACAATGGGACAACAGCTTGACACAAGGAGGTGCTAAATATGTCTGTGGGGACATGTGTCAATTGTTCTGCACATTCTTTGAGCATGCAGCCTGGTATCTGGTCTAGGCCTGCAGCTTGCCTTGGATTGATTCTCCTCAGGACGTCAGCTGGGTCCAGGCACAGTGCCTGCTCATCAGGATGAGGGGTGGCCTTCGCTATTGATGTGTCATTCACTGCTTCAAATTGTTCAAAATAATTATTGATTTTGTTCTGGACATTGCAGCTGTCAACACAGGAATGAGGATCTGTTTTGTAATCTGTGACAGATTTAATTCCCTACCACAGTGTCCTGGTGTTTTTGTGGTCCTGAAAGTGGTTCTCTATTTTCTGTCCGTGGGCCCTTTTGGCCAATCTGATTGCTTTATTCAGTTTGGCTCTTGCTGTTCTGAAGACAGCCGTGTCTCTAGATCTAAAAACAGAGTTTCTCACTCTCAGCAAGGCTCGCACCTCACCAGTCATCCATGGGTTCTCATTTTCCCAGTGATGCTTTGATGGTGCAAACATCATCCTTACATTTATTTATGTAGCTGGACACAGCTTCTGCATGTTCATCAATGTCTTTCCTCTGGTCTGTGGTAGCTGCCTCACTGAACACAGACCAGTCAGTGCACTCAATACAGTCCCGCAGTGCTGTCATGGTTCCTTCTGGCCAAACTCAACAGTTTTCATGACGGTTTTGCTCTGGTGAGCAGAGGTCTGTATTTTGGGGATAGCATAGCAAAGACATGGTCTGATGAGCCAAGATCAGGGTGAAGGGCTGGTCTGAATGCCTCATATATTAGTGTGGACCTGATCCAGTATATGTTCTCATTTTATACCACAACATCATTTTTTCATTAGGAAGTAATAAAGGATTCAACTCAAAGCAGTAAAAGTTGTGGGATTTGAAAGAGAGTTTGAGTTTTTGTTTGCATTTGTTTAAAGTTCTGCCACAGTTGGCAGAATGCTACTCTGGTTATTCACTGAATGCAACTGGTGTTGTGCTTAAACTATAACTTTGTAAGAAAGGTTTGTGATTCTCTCGCAAAACAGATAGTAAATTAATTCTAATTACAAGCAAAAAAGCGATTAAATGACAGAGAGTTAAGGCTTGGGGATTACACTGGAATCAAAGAGTTCAATAAACAGCAATTACTTTATTTCTCTTGACAGCATGAGGTTGCAGGTGCTTCCACATGAATGTCAAATGACCTGCTGCAGCATAGGCCAAACTCTGATAGACAACTCTAATTACAATGAATTATCAAGTGCCACAGCCAACAAAAGGATACTGTTGTCTGTGTGTGAACGATGAGAAAATTATCCAGTTTTACTCTGTTTGCAGAGGAACAATATTTTTTTTTCCCCTTGAGTTTGTTAATAGTCAGTCTTACAGTTTGCCTTTAGATATAGATTTGATACTACTTTTTGATCATAATAAAATAAAAATCATTATTCATAAATACATCAATAATACCATCACAGACTCTTGATGGGTTGGGCACAAAAGGTTATATACAGCATTAGAAATAAATGAAGATTTAAATCTTATTGTGAGGTTGAATTTTGTTTATTACTGTTTTCTTTTCAACTGTAATAAAGAATCAGTTTGATATTTCTCTGTAAATGTCAAAATAACATGTGATACATACATACATACATATATGTGTGTGTGTGTGTGTATGTAGTTATAAAAATATTGTATGATGTATGATATAGATACTGTATGTATGGTATATAATAGTATGTTGTATGGTGTATTTTCTGTGCTAAGGTGAGCTCATCTGTTCACATTCTTCAGCGGCTGCTTCCAGTATTCTGCTCAGGCAGCAGCTGCTGCCTTTTCTATTCTCCATTCATGTAAGATAGCTTCAAGTATGGCTTGTTCTTTTAGCATCTCTGCCTCTTGTTTAGCGAATACCAGATCTGCATGTGTGGCTTCAGTTTTAGCTTGTGTTTTCAAGGCCAGAGAGCAAGCTACAGACAGTTTGCCGGTTTGTGAACAGCTGGCTATTTGTAATTGCATTTCCCATTCCTCAAAATCCACAGCTTTTTTGTTCCGTGTCATGCTAATTGCTTTGTGTTTGTTTTCTACTTACAGGAAGAAGGATAGTTGGCCATTTTCTAATCTGCCCCTACTTGTGAGTGTATGGCAACAAGCCTGACAGACAGGCAACAGGCTTCCCAAGCAAAGCTCAAAGACAAAGTTCCCTCCAAAACTTTACTTGAGACTCACTGTGAAACTGTAAAGCAGACATACAGAATATATCTCAGTTGTTTTTGTTGCATAAATCCATGTACATGACATTATACAGTAAATTAATAGAAACCCAATTGTTAACTTATGGCTAGCTTGTATGGGATATTCCATTGAGATGCTAGCGGTAAGCACTTTTAAACAGATTCAAGATTTATGATGTAGTTACTTTTAACCATTTACATCAGAAATATTTTAGATATACATTCATACAACAACTGAAAGTATAAATACTCACAGGCAAACAGTTTTTCTGGCCATAGAACACAGAGTAAGACAAACATATCTGTTTAGACCTTTCATACAGCCTCAACTATACAGAAACACTGAGCCTGTGTTACCAGATATCCAAAACCAAATTATTACACAGAGAGACAGAAACTGTTGTATTTCCTCAACAATTATTTTAAGCTACCAATTTGACAACAGTGGATGTGAAATGAGCTTGCAATGTATTGTGATGGTGGGGGCCTGAGGAGGCATGTCAGTGTGAGAGAGAAGTGAGGAGCGATAACAGAGGATAATAAAGCATAACCTAGAACAGCAGATCAATTATGAACAAACAAATCTCCTTAATCTGATTCCAAATCAGACTAATGGTAAATAATAGCATCACAAAACCATCACAATCCCCTCCTGTCATAATGCAATATTTCCTATACCCTCAAGTACCTGTAAAACAACCTCTGAGACAATCCTAAAATAAATCCTGTGAGTACCCTATCTGCAAACCTTCACGTCCACTTTTGTGGACATCAGTCTTTTCTAGGAATGGCATTCACCACCACTCCAACAAGCCACTCATTTCTCTTGACTTGTGCATTGTTAAGAAGCACAACATCTGCTGCCAGGTTTGCCTTGTCCACATGCCACTTTCACCTTGGTTGAAGTGATGATAGATATTCCTGATGCTAGCTTTCCTGAGTGCATCGGGCAGAGCCCAGACCTGCTTCTACTGCTCGCTGTGGAGGTTCTTGAGGTTGTGGTGGAGACACAGGCATAATTTTCTGTGTTATGAGCACAGCAGGTGTCAGCACAGTCGGCATGTCTGGATCAGTAGACACAGGGACCAGAAGTCTGGCATTCATAATGGCATAACTTCAGACATGGTTGTGACCAGAACCTCATGAGTCAGATAGGGTATTTTTGACTTTAACAGCAATGCATCCAATATTCTGCAGGTAACACCTATTATTTGCACACTCCACCCATGTATGAGGATTGGGGAGGGTTGAATGTCCAGGTGTCACTTTAATTTTGAAGGTAAATATTTAGTTCAGGGTCTTCACAGTTTATTTTGAGCTCCTTGTATGCCCCAATGAAGTTCGCTCCCATGTCAAACCAAAAGAGCCAGCAGGACCATGGACAGCTGTGAATCTTCTTAGATCAAAACTTGAGGATATCAGCAATTCAAGCACTTCAATATGCACAGCTCTTGTATCTTGGCAGGTGAAGATGCCTGTCCAGAATTTATTCTCAACAATAACCCCCTTTACAGTACCATGTAGCTTGTTGTTTGTCCTTTTTACAGTACTGACATGGGGTGGTGTGTTGAGCTGGCCCTGCCAATAACTCGCCTCAGATGGTACCTTAATCATGGGTCAGGACTAATGTAAACAGAACTGATGCGGGGTGGCGGGTCAAGGGTGGGTTTTATTGATGACAAGATGAGGATGTCTGTGAGCTCCACCTCCTCATAGCGGTGAACATAGAAAACCTCAGACAATTGTATAATTTACAAAATGTAATAGATGTTTGATGAAAGCATGAATTTGGAATATCTTAAGAGCAAGTGGTTAGGGCCAGATGTTGGACAATTTCTTACCTTTGTTATTAATTTTAAAGAACTCAGAGAACCTGAGAAACCCAGCTAAGCATCAAGGGATCTTTTACCAGAACAATTAGCTTGTTCTGGCTCATTCCATCCTGTTTTTCTTTTCATTTTATTTCAGTCAAGAGAGAAATGCTTTTTCAGCCACTGAATCACTGTGTACTCACAAGTTTCAGATTTGGGTTCTCAGCCAATCATATGTCAGCCTGCAGCATGTCTGAGTTCCCTCTACAACTGCGTTTCCACTACACTTGTTTGCAAAAAAAAAAAAAAAAACTCTGAATTTGTGATAAAGGTAGCGCTGCTGGCATTGGTGTTTTGATTGAACTGTATTTTTTGAGTAAGCCTAATTCTTGAATCTCGTCCTGCCAGACTTTTCTTCAAAACAACATAAAAGAAAATATCAAATGAAGAAGAAGAATCAAAACATCTCTAGTCTTTGACAAATTATTACAACTGCTGCTCCCTCTGTTGAGAAATTAGTCAGATGATGAAGGCACATGAAGACATATATTCAGACACGAAGCCCTTACGGAGAGACCGGGGACGATTGCAGCACTCTTTGCATTTCATTCAGTTCCTCTGAGACTTTGTATCCTAGAAACCCCAAATTTGAATAGATGAAACATCTCTCAGCCACACACACACACACACTTCTTCAGCAGTGGTAGATGTCCCAGTGTATATATATTTTGTACTTAAACAGAGAAAGTCAAATGTTGCAACTGACCCCATGAGAGGGGACGCTTGCAACTTTGAATAAGATTCAGTCTTTCACATTATCTTGAAGTTTATTTTTATTCTTTATTATAAACATAAAAAATAATAAAAAAAAGATGAAAACAGTGTTTAAATAACACCAATGAGCAAGTAGCCCAAAGACCACAAACAGCCATTAAGAATAAAATCTTGTTCTTTTTTTTTTTTATCAAACAAATTTTAATGAACCAATTTTTTATTTTAAACTAACTGAACTGTGTGGATAGTTTTTTACAAATGAGTCAATATTTGTGTGTGGATTTGTCTGTCTTCTCTATGTGTAGTTTAGCTTATGTAAGTTTGAGTCAGAGACAGAAAATAAGAAAATTAGTCTGGCAGTTGTGCTAAATGTAAATGTCTCCTCCATCAGTGTAGAGCAGGTGAGTCCGTGCCTCACACTGCAGACACTGTGTCCACACCTCTTTTGGTCCAGAGTAACTTTCCAAACAGTTCAAAAGTCCTCTTCTTTATCTGAGTCACCATCATCGTCTACCTTTGCCTTTCTGTTTTTTCTCCGTCCTTGTTTTATTGCATTGTCATTTAGCTTTCTCTTGATTTTAGTTTCTGGGGCATCTTTTCCAGTTCTTGTGCCTCTTGTTCTGGCGTACCTGTCAGGACTGTACTCTTCCCAGAATTACCATTTACTCAACATTAATGAGTGCAGCAACCCCAGACAACTACACTACAGTTATCTGGCCAGAGGTAACTCGTATACATTTAAATGACATTAAACAAATGTTCTAATATTGTAAAGAAACAAGACCATCATTCATTCAGCTCCTCTGATCTTACACATCATAACTGTTGTACACACACAGGGTGACAAAACCCCAAAACACATATTTAATACTATAGTGACTGCGGACATTTTATGATTGTTGATGGCTGATTTATCACATTCCATTTACCCTGTATTTTTTTAATTAATTTATTTTGATGTTGTGAAGTATCAGTTCATTTTTTTTAACTTGAAAAATGGTTTTGATAATTATCTCACCACAGCTATTAATGCCCTTTATTCAATTAGCAGCAGCGCAGTTGTTACCTCTCAGAGGCGTTTGTCTCTCTGTCTGTAGCATTTTGTCTTACTCCCTCTAAGTGGAGGCGTCGCCACAGCGGATCATCATAGTCTGACTTGGCAAGGGTTTTACCCTGGCTGTGGTCCTTCTCTCTGTATGGCTGCTTCCTATTATTGACTCATCAGTCAGATCATTTTAAAGTTGCTTCAGTGATTGGTATATGTCTCCCCAGATAGCGCATGACTGGCTTTTTCCAAAACAAATTTGTGTTGCATCTGAAACAATCAAGAAGCTTTCAGAGGCTTCCAGCTTGTATTTTATGGGCATGAATGAGTTTTCCAAAGTTACAGTTTACAATATTCTACTTAAAGATGAAATTCAATATTTCAGAGTATTTATTTCAGGATTTTAGTTCTGATTCTATTTTCTAAATGACTAAGGAAATTAAACCGTCACAAAGGAACTTTTACTTTTTTGTGGGCCTGAAGGTTGAGTCTCTTTCACAAGACTAGTGTAAGATGTTTTTTTGTTTGCTTGATTGTTGTTTTCTCGTGTGCGATTACTGTCATGAGACGGTCCATGTTGTCATGAGGGGATTATAAAGTGACTGTGGCTGGTTTTCACTGATAGCAGGGACAGAAAAAGGTTACAATGAGATTTGAAGTAATTATTCCTTCAAATGAAGGTGAAACTGATTCTTAAAAATGATCAAAGACCAATTTTCCCAAGACCACATCTCCCCTTTATGGAGATGAGGCTGTTTTTTTTTTTACAGTAAACTCATGAGATGGGCAGCTAGTAAATTATGAGATACTCACTGATGTCCAAAAGGCCCGGTTGAGATCTTAGAGAGCTGGAAAAACATTTCAGGACAATTCAGATCCCATCATTTGTGTAGTCTGAACACAAATGCATGCTGGGACAGACTGAGGAACATCTACTGGATGAAGGCACTGACTTAAGTGATGACTCTTTGTCACCCAGTAACTTCTTCGATCGCTCTTCTTCTGTGGCAATTTTTTCTTTGTATCTCCGTAATGTGAATGCATTTGAATTGTACATATCCTTTGTTGAATACAGTTTTGGTAAACAACAAAAGTTTCCAGCTATTTTACACTGCTCCATTTAACAGTAAAAAAATAGAAATATATGGTGTTTGGTGGTGAGCAAGCAAGTATATTTGCATTTACAGCTGGAAGATCAGGTTTGTTTTTGATACTGTCTAAGGCCCCGTTCATGCAAACTCACACATCAGATCATCCTGATAATAAGTTTCTCCAGAAATAGCTCTTCAAAACAAACATTCGTTCAGGCTCCAAGTTCATTCATTTTTATCAAACAGCTTAACTGACATTAGCAGTTCATAGAGACAACACACGTGCTGTGAAGGCTTGAAAGCAGATATTGAAAGTTACTCATGCTGGGTTCAGGTAAGTTCTGAATAACACTTACTTTGAGCCATGTCAATCAAAAGACCACACCCCTAATTATGCACAAATTTATTGCTTTATTTAAACTTTTCCTGCTGTGGTTGTGAAATCAAATGTTGAGAAAAAAAACAGTTTCTTCAACCAGATTGTAAATATGTTTATTTCTCTTCTAAAGTTGGACATTTTAACATGGAGGCCAATGAGCTGCAACCCAGAAATTAGACAGTTGGGCTTGGGTCTGACAAAATCTTGACCACCATTTTGGATCACTCGTGAGACTCAATCACTACTTAACATCGTCTGCCATTTTTACATCCACACAGTGTATATGAAGAGCGTGTATGCTACACACATGTATATAGTTATATTGATAATTTATCCATTCATCTTCTATATCTGCTCAATCCTGTACAGGGTCACTGTTATCTGCCAGAGTCTATCCCAGCTTGCTACAGGTGAAAGGCTGGGGTACATGTAGACAAACTACCATGCACAATCACACTCACATAAACCTACAGGTAATCTAGAGTCATCAATCAGCCTAAACTGGAGTACCTGGATAAAACCCATGTAAGCACGGGAGAACATGCAAACTCCACACAGAAAGACTCCTGCTGGGAGTCGAACCAGAAACCTTCTGGCTGTGAGGCAACAGAGCTAATTCCATTGATGACTGATTTATGTTTTTATTAGCTGTTGTCAGACAATTATTAATAACATTCTGGTAATAAAAAAATTATACAAAAAACATATGTTAAAAAAAGAAAACAGAAAGAAAAGAAACATATAAATTACAACATAAAGATTAAAATAAACTTTTATACAGCATATGCATATCAAGGTGAGAACTTAAATGCACCAATAAGTCTGATGTACAAAAAAGAAATACTTTTGGTAATCCCCGAAGGGTTAATAATAATTCAATTAAATAAATCTACATGGTTTTTTTGTGTGTGTGGGAAAAACCTGGAGAAAACCTAAAAGGAGAACATACAAACTTTTCATAGCAGCTACTACTTTTTGTAAAGGATATTCACCGTCCTAGATGTCTACTGGGGGCATAGAAGAACAGGAACGTCCCGTTTCTGGAGAGATTGAGTGCGAAGATGTGCTGTTGTCGTTTCCTGGACCAGAAGCAGGCTTGACTTCAATGACTATCGGAGACATGAGACTCACGCCGGTCACCTGTGCAGAACTTCTGGTTGACGGTGGAGGCTTCCGAAGTTTTTCTTGATCCTGCCAGCAGTCTACTTTGCAATGTTTTTTTTTAGTTTTCAATTTAAGCTCTAATTCTTTTTCTTTTATTTCGCTCTTCAAATGTTCAATTTCTTTGCTCAAGACTTGATTGTGTATGAGTGTCTCATGTATATGAATCATGCTCTCACTATGAGGGTGTTGATTCTGGATCTGGTTCTTCAACTTTTGTTTCTCCCTGTTGTGAAGTTCGCAGATGTTTTTGAGGATATTTCTGAGCTTCTGAACTCTGTTGATCCTCTCAGATTTTCTGACTTTATCTGCCACTCCCAGGGGTAGGAGTAACTCAACCAACTTAGCAAATTCTTCTTTAAACAGATTGTCGTCTTCAAAACGAACAACACAGTCTTTCAACTGCTTTTTAAAACGAGTGATCTGTTCAATTTCTGACACACGCTTTCTTACTGTCACTTTTCGGTTTAGTTCCTGATTAGTTCGAGTAAGTCTGGAAATGATATCTTTTAGTTTGTTTATTTCAAATAAACATGCCCCATGTTGACCTGATTTCTCATCAATGATTTCATTGTCACTTTCCTTGTCAGTTGTCATTTCTGCTTCTTTTTCTTTGAGGTCTTCCTGTATGACATCACAGTAACTCTTATAGATGGTACTCTGTCTGTGTTTGGTTTCATGTAATGTCATCTGGCTAACATTAAATTCTCTTAACACATCACAATCAGTTTTTCGGCTGCGCAATTTTTCAATTAAAATGGACATTTTATATTTTAACCTATGAATTTCATCTTTGTATGGCTTCACCACATGATCCATTTTTATCTTATCAAAATCAACTTTCCACTGGTTGACTACTGATGGTGGCTTCAGTTTGAGAGGTTTTATGCGTTCAGACACGCGCTCTGCCACTAAAGACTGTTTTTTCAAACATTCTGCAACCACTTGTGTTTTGTCGACTATTTGATGCATCGCGTTCTCCATCTGATTGATAATTGGTTCTACCTGGCATGTTTTTGTCTCGTTTGCTAATTTCGATGACTCTATCTGTGTTTTTATATATTTCTCCAGTGTCACTAAATTATCACGATATTTTTCTCGCTCTCCTCTAACCACGTCATCAAATGTCTTCAAGTATTTTTTCACAACATTTCTTATCTTTACCCTACACTCTTCTTTGATGCTCTTTATTTCAGCTTTGTGTTCAATTTTTTCATCCTCAGCTATCGATTTTTCATATTTGGCTTCGAGCTGTAAGTAATTGATGGTATCCATTGCATTCTTATACTTTTGTTCTAATTCAACAACCTTAGCCTCAAGAATATTATTTTTTTCTTTCTGTTCTAAAACTACTTTGTCCCAAAGCTCCTCGTAGCGTTGATAATACCTTTCTTTCTTAACCGTTAACCCTGTAAAATATTTATCCAGAAAGGACTGTGTCCCCCGAGTTACATGCTTTTTCGTGGGTGTGCGCCAGTGTATTGACTTTGAAGTCATGTTTGAAGTCGTTTTTTCTTCAAAAATGATCTGTCTGTCTGTGAAAATACCTTTATAAGATATTGTGACGCCACGCCTTTATTACGTCATAAAGCACCGTCTGTACTTGAAGAAAAAGTCACGTGGTATTATTACGACTACTGGTGGGCGTGATATCAGGTTTTCTTTTTTGCACGAGGTTTGTGTTTGTCGTTTAGCGACAACCGAGCCAATGACGTCACACGCAGTCGACGTCTCCAGCTGAACTGAGACGAAGAGCTGGCCAGATGGCACGTGTGCGTTAGCAAGCCAGACACGGAGCGTCGGTCGCAGATGTTTCAGGAGCTGATAATGGACGTTTATGGGGAGGTTAAAGGAAATAAAAAACTTTACCTCCGCTAATGATAAACTCTGCCTGTCTACCTGACAGAAAACAGCCACACGTGACACGTCAGTCTAGCCTGCAACTACCGGTGCAGTCAATATTAATGCCGGTGACTTCGCTGGAATGTGATTTTAAGAAATAGACATCCATGTAGAACTTCGACGAAAAAAAAAACTCATTCCCACGTTTTAGTTCTATGGGGCAATTTTAACTGTTAGGGTAAGTTTATGCAGACTACGACAAAGCATGTGGAACATCCTTGAATTGTGATGTCCCGGGAACATTAATGGACAACAAACGTATGGCAGACCTCAAAGTTGTTAAAGCTAATGGAATTTATTCCTTATTTTTCAGAAAAATAGTTGTGTCATCAAGAAATTGACTTATACTTCATACTGACAGCAGTCAGACTCTATAACAACACATGTTAATGAAATAAACCACTTGGTCACCTCATCTCCACTGTCATCACTACGTGGTGACGTTTATGTATATATATTTATTATTCATTTTTCATATCCCCACAATCCTCAATCCATCCATCCATTATGCTTAGTGTGTATGCTTGTACATATAATTCCGTTACCATTGTTATTGTGTTATATTTTCCTTGTTTAAATTTCTGTATTATTTTTGTGCTGAGCTGTGGTAACACACAAATTTCCCCCTTGTGGAATCAATAAAGTGTTATCTTATAATTAAATTGTAACTAAGAATGTTAAAAATGTTAACATTTGAGTTTTTAATAGATATTGCTAGTAATTCTGTGTTTATTACTCTAATGTAATAAACAGCAGAGGTGAAATAATACATCCCTGTCTTATTCCTCTTTCTACTTCAAAACGGGGACACGTGCTATCTGAAAGGGCAGCAGACGGTTAATATCTGCGTATAACATAGTTATCATGTCAATAAACCTTTGTTAGTGTGTCTGAGGTGTCGGAGTGTGTCAAAAACAAATGGTTTATGAAAGTCTAGGAATAACATGAAACCATCATCCTTTATTAAGTGACTATAATCAATCAGATCCAGAACCAGGCAGACATTGTTATAGATGGATCTTCCTTTAAGAAAGCCTGATTGTGTTGTACTGATCAAACTGGAAATCTTGTAGCCATTATTGTCGTGAAGATCTTGTAGTCTGTGTTTAGAAGTGTAATAACATCTTAAGTTACTGAATATTTTCTTATCTTCCCCAGATTTTGGTATTAGTTTGATTATACCTTGCTTCACTGTTTCCATTTGTTATTTTGTGAGAATACATTCATTTATAGTCTACTTTAAAAAAAAAAAGAAAAAAAGGAATTTAAGTTTGTCCCAGAAGTGCTTGTAAAAATTAGCCGTTATTCTGTCTGGTCTTGGTGAGTGGTCAAATGCTATCTTTTTAATTGCATAGTCAAATTCTATGATTTTTAGGACCTTGTCACAAGTATTTTTGAAATGTTCATCAATTACAGGAATCAAGTGATTTATCCTATCAAAAATGGATGAGACATTTTGTTCAGAATGTGATGATTTATAAAGATTTTGATAAAAGCTAAAAACATTCTCCATTATGTGTTTGGCTTCTGTATATTCTTTTCCATTAATTATTAGAGCAGAGATTGAGTTAAATTCTTGCGTAGTTTTTTTCTAAATTGCAGAAATAGGCAGTATTCTTTTCTCCTTCTTCGATCCACCTGACTCTGGACCTAATGAATTCTTTTCTAGCTTTATTAATTAACATCAAGTTTGGACTCAAAGTTATTTATTTTTTCCCCCATCTGCCTCAGTCCAATTTAATTTACTGTAAAATGACATGAGTTCTTTAACCAAAAGGTCTTCTTGCGCTTTCCTTTCTCTATTCAGTTTCTTCCCAAATTCTATCAAGATCCTTCTAATGTTAGATTTGAGATATTCCCATTCTTGTATGGGCGTGTCAATTGTATTGTCATGTCTAATCTCTAAAATTAGAGTTTTAATGGATTGGCAAAATTCTGAATTTTTCAACAATTGGGAGTTGAATTGGATCTGATAGATATAATAATAGGTCATCTGCATACATAGATACCCATGTTCCTTAGACCCCTTCAATCCAGGAAATGAAGTTGGGACCATAACCAAATTTCTTTAAACATGCAAATAGATATCTCCACTCCACCCTATCAAATGCTTTCTCTGTGTCAAGTGCAATAACCACCTCTGGCTCTGCACTGGAGGTAGGAGAGTAAATTACACTGAAAAGCCAGCGTATATTTGTGAATGAATGGCGCCTTGGCATGAAACCAGTTTGGTCAGCAGAAATCACATCATGTATCAGGGTTTCTAGACGCAAGGCAAGAGCTTTGGCCAACATCTTTACATTGCAGTTGAGGAGAGAGATGGGTCGGTATGAACCACATAAAAAGTCTTTACCATCTTTACCTGGTTTAAGCAGGAGGATAATTGATGCCTCAGTTAATGTCTGGGGGAGGGAACCACAGGATAAAGAATCATTAAACACATCAAGCAACATTGTTGATAGTTTGTTTAAAAATTTTTTAAACAACTCGATAGGGTACCCATCCGGGCCTGGTGCCTTACCATTTTGCATTGAGTTTATTGCATTAGTGATTTCATTATGGTCCAATGGAAGTTCAGTATT
Organism: Zenarchopterus dispar; assembly: GCA_028564865.1. Classification (NCBI taxonomy): domain Eukaryota; kingdom Metazoa; phylum Chordata; class Actinopteri; order Beloniformes; family Zenarchopteridae; genus Zenarchopterus; species Zenarchopterus dispar. The sequence continues at coordinate 3,674 of JAOWBL010047685.1, read as the reverse complement.
AGTCCTCTGTATTTCTGTTACTAAAGGTGATTGTAAGTTATTGAAAAAAATTTCCATATCAGAGCTATCATCTGTCATTTCTGACAAATATAGGTTAGAATAAAAGGAGGTAAAAGTTTAATTGATTTCTACGGGATCAATGGTCAGTGTGCCATCATTTTTTAGTATTTGGGGGATTAGTTGAGCAGCTGAGCGACACTTAACTTGGTGTTCTAAGAAACATCCAGCTTTGTCGCCATGTTCATAAAGGTACCCTCCTGATTTTAACAGGAGGCATTCCGTCTTCTCAGTTGGTATCAAATTATATTTTGTTTGAAGGTCCAGCCTCTTTTTGTAGAGCTCAGGGGAAGGAAAGGCAGAGTACTGGGCATCCACTTTAGATATTGATTTAATAAGCTCTTCTTGTGTGATTCTTTTCATTTTATTTATTTTGGCCGAATATGAGATAATCTCACCTCTGATAACAGCCTTTAATGTTTCCCAAAGGATAGAAGGGGAGATGTCATCTTTTTGGTTAGCTTCTATAAAGTCATCTATTCTTTGGGATATCATTTCGCAGAAGCTCTCATCAGCCAAAAGATTTCTTTCAAATTTCCAGGGGGGGTGGCGTTCCAATTTATAGTAAGGAAATACAAGATCCAGTAATACAGGGGCATGGTCAGATTCAATTATAGAGTATTTAACTTTTGAAACAAATGAGAAGAGGTTCTGGTCGATGTAAAAATAATCTACTCGACTATAAGAGTAATGTACAGAGGGGAAAAAAAAGAAAATGACTTTGTGGGAACAAAAAATACCAAGGGTCAACACTCCCTATCTCGTCCATAAAACTTGATAGGGGTTTGGCTTTTTCAGAAAGGTTTGTAGATTTAGGATTGGAACGATCAAGTGTTGGATTTATTACACAGTTCAAGTCTCCACCAAAAATTAATTGGTGTGAGTCCAAATCAGGAATTAATGATATCGTCTTATCTACAAAATTATCATCATCCCAATTTGGAGCTAAGTATTTACCAAAACCACAGGCTTATGATAGAGGAGCCCAGACACCATCACAAATCGCCCTTGGTGGTCTGAGATAATAGTGGTTACATTAAACTGGATTTTTTTAATGGATCAGTATGGCTGTTCCACAGGTTTTGGAATTAAGATTAGAGTGGAATATATTACTAACCCAACTTTTTTTTAAGTCTGACTTGGTCTTTAACCAGTAGATGAGTTTCCTGAAGGAAAGCAATATCACATTTTAAATGTTTAAGGTGATTAAATTATCCTAGCTCTTTTGACGGGCCCGTTTAAACCTTTTACATTCCCTGTAATGAAACGTACAGCAGCTCCTCCTCCATCATCATTCACCATGTAAAAGAAAGGGGGGGGGGGGGGGGGGGTGGGGGGGTGGGACCCAGTAGTGACAGCCAATGTGTACAGCTTATCAATTACTTCACTAAAACAAAAAAGCAGCTACTAAACCTATCTATGCGTTTGTATAAACATCAGAACCTGAGCAAAATTATGTGAAAAGCACACATACTAAAACTTACAAATGCCCACGCACAAACGGCAGGTGGTTCAGTCAGAGATAGATTCAGGTGCATAAGCAAGGCGCAGTGGTAATTAGTTTAACATATATAACATGAAATACTCACACACCGAGTCCATCGCTAACATGAGCTGATGTGATTTGAAGTTCGGATGACCATCTATCGTCAGGTCGTTCAGACCAAACCATATAACGAAAAAGTCCTTTTTTTTTTTTTTTTTTTTTTTTACCAAACTTCTGGTTGTAAAACTGCGCTTCATCGGACGACTCAAAGGTGAATACGCCGTTCTCGCACATCACTCGCAAACGAGCCGGGCAGAGCAGGTGAAATATGACGTTCTTGTTGTACAGAGCTTGTTTTGGGCCGTTAAACGCAGCTCTCTTCTTAGCGAGCGAGCGCTGACATCCTGGTAGACTCTTATGGTGGCATCTTGGTATTTCAGCTCATGACTCCGGGCCCAGCGCAGCGCAGCTTCTTTTTGTTGGAATCTAGACAAGCAGACCAGGAACGTGCGAGTACAAGTCGGGGTTCGGTGTGCTCTCTCAAGTTCAGGCGGTGCAGGGAAAACTTGGGGTCCCATCAGCTGCATCGGCACATCCGACATGAACTTCAAGGGGTCTTTGCCGTTTTCGCTGCCTTCAGGGATGTTCAGGACACGGAGATTGGATCTCCGTGAGCGGTTCTCCAAGAAATCATATCGTTCCAGAAACACCTGGCTCTGGAGCGTTCTGATGGTGGATTTCGCAACCGTGAGCCGCTCAAACTTCTCACCAGCTACCCCCTCCACGGAGGTAAGACGACTTTGGAAGGAGTTGAGTGTTGTCTGTAGCGAATCCAGCGAAGATTGTATGGTTTAATGGCACCTTCAGTCAGAGAAGAGACATCCTCCTTCAGCGAGGTTCAGCTGCAAGTTGGTCCATAATCCGCGCCTCGAGGCGACGTTTGTTGTGAATTGGCGCTATATAAATAAAATTGAATTGAATTTAATTAATCCCCGCGCCACCTGCAACAGACAGCGCGGGCGTCCCCTCAGTAATCGGAGAGGTGTTAGCTGTGACGGATGCTAGCTTCGCAGCTGCACGCGTCGGCGGAGTTTCCACGTTGTTGGCCAATTTAGCAGATTTAGAGTTGCTCATTTTTACCAAGAAGAACCTAATACAACCACGCCTAAATAAATTATATCCGAATTTGAGCAGTGAAATATCTTAAAAAGGGTTTAACATAAAAGTGAGCCGGGAGCCTCTGCACGTGCGTCCTCTCTCTACATGTCACGACCGGAAGTCCCCCTACTTCTCTTTTTTAAAGTCAAACTGATGATACAATAATCATTTAAAGGACAATTTGCAATCATGGTTTCTGCATTAAGTTGTGAGACTGAACTGGAAACCAACCAATAATCAATATGTGATCCACTTTGCCTGTTAGGTTCATACCAGGTAAACTGTCTAACCTCTCTATTTAAGTTTCTCCAACTATCTAACAACTTATTAACAAATTATTCTATATGTTGGTTTCTATTATTCTGATAGTTTTAAAGGCCATGTATCCATCCACTCATCAGGAGTTAAGTTGAAGTCACCTCCAATCACAATATGCTCTGTGGGGAACTTACCATTAAGTTCTGTGATGACTACTGATATCTGATGCAACAGATTCCCGTTTTTATGACCATTATTATATCCATAAATGTTTACCAAGGTAAACAGAATGTTATCAATTTCTAAAACACAGGCAATCCAGTGTCCATCTTGATCTGCTCTTTCACACAAAATCTTACCAGGACATTAGTTGAAACAGACGGCGACTCCAGCAGAACAATTAGATCCATGACTGAAGAGGATTTTATCTCCTCATTGTTGTGTCCAAAACTTGCAAAACACAAAAACAGCTTTTCGCTTAAGTGAATCTTTCAGCCCCTTGCATGGAAAAAAATAAAAGAAACATCAGTTTTTAACTGAAATATAGATCACATGAACAGACAATTATTAGATTTTTTTTTTTAAATTTTATTCTTTTTTATTTTTTAGGAGGTGGAACTAAAGCTCTGAGGTAGAAGTCTCTTTACAGAACTGTTCCACTACATGGACATTTCAAGTTTGAATTTCAGCCCACAGCTGATTTCTCCACAATGCG
>JAOWBL010047666.1:6858-24914 GCA_028564865.1 Zenarchopterus dispar | reverse complement strand
ACATATAACAATGCAATGTTTTGCAATCAAAGTTGGAAATAACTTTAATTTGTTTGGTGAAGATCTGTAGGGACTCTGCAGTCCAGAGGTGTCCAAGTCCTGTCCTCCAGGGCTGCTGACCTGCATGTTTTAGATGTTCCCCTGCTCAAACATGGGAACAGGGAAACATCTGAAACATGCAGCTCTGGAGGATCGATGCTGGACTCCGCTGCTGGAGTCCATTCATGTACCGTTCTTTTCAGCTAATTCCTTTACAAAAACTGTATATACAAAAAATGTATTGCTTTGTACACATATACATTATCTTAAACTCTGGCTGCTCTGGAACCACAGTGATCTGTCTGGGGTGGGTCTGAGAGATCTAATTCACTTGTTGCTCAGTGGCTCGACCCAAACTTCTCCACTTTATGTTGCAACTCACTCCTCAGACTTAAACACACATTTAAGAATACACCACACATGCTATTAAAATTTGAGAAAACAAACATATTGCTGAATTAAGCTCTACAATCTTATGATTTATTTTGATTGTTTAGTATAGATTTTTGAGAAGCACCTGCATCCCTGAACACTGCAAATCATTGAGTGAAGCTTGATCTGAGTGATATTTGCTTACTTTAATCTTCAACAAATTAAAGTTAGAAGCAACCATGATATCCTAAATCATTAACATCCATAGCATCTCACAGAGCAGACAGCAGGTGAGTCAGCTGCAATAGGTAGTTGGTGAAACTAACCATCTATAAATGTGAAATGTGCTCTTTGTAGCGATGCATCTTCTTGAGCTCCTCATGCCTGAAACAGAGATGGACTCTCTTCCATTGCAAGTAGATACATTATATTCAAGAGTGCTACTGTTTTCACTCCGTGCTTTCTTAAAAAAAAAAAAAAAAAAAAGTTAACCACAGGACATTTGTGACATTTTAGGGCACGAATGCTAATTTGTATTGTGGAGCCAAGCAACCAGGGCGAAGAGACCAGTCGTGTGGGGAAAGGTACACCAATGTTGGCCAAATGCTCTGAATATTTTGTGATGGACTGGCAATTTCTCTCTCCCCACCCACCTCTTCATGCTCTACTTGGTAGAAACCAGGACATTCCTTCGAGCTATACTATCTCCAGCTTGGCCAGGAACTACCCCGAGATCCCCGGGGCCTCTTCTTGATGGAACATATCTAAAATGTCCCTGGTGAAAGGTGTACTTACCTGACTTAATGCTCAAAAAAAAAAAAACCTTGTGTTCTTTCAGTGGGTTATGACCAATTTTTGTTTTAATTTTCCCAATTTTGTAACATTAAACAACACAATATGAAATGCATCTTTAGACTGCCTTATTTTCCATTTCTTCTACAAGTCTGGAAATCTGGTGTAACGTCTAAAAATCTGATGGAAAACATATTTAAAGGGTTGGATAAAAACGCATTCTAAACCTTCAGTGGGGTGCATTAAGCTGCAGCTCTGGAGCTTTTGAAATTCACTAAATAGTCCTGAATTAAAGTAATGAGCTCCCATTCATGAAATCATATTTTTGAAGCTCTATTTGAAATCAGTCTCTCATAATCCAAAATGTGTCTTCCACTTCTAAAGGTTTGGCATTGCATTTTCTTTATCAGTTTAAGGAAAACACATGCACATTATATTCATCCATTCATTAATTTTCTACACTCTTTTCATCCTGTTCAGGGCCACAGGTTGTTTATTACTACATTTCTTTCATCTTTTATTATGGAAATGTGATGCATTCCTGAAGAAACCGTTGGAGGGTTGTCATAGTTCAGGTTTTCCTCTCGCTCTGTGCAGTAGAAGAGTTTGCCATAAAGTTTGAGGAAGTGTTGAAGTTTGTTTGCATGACTAGCCATTCTCCCAAGCACCCTACATTTTTATAACCAGAGTTTGAACCAGAGAGTAAAAAGTGATAGCTAGTTTGCTCACAATTTGTGTTGCTTGACGCATTACTGCACTGAAGAGAGACTTCCACAGCATTCACTCGGCAAGAGATGAGACAGACTGTCATAGGTGACAAGTGCTGCCGTAAAGATATTTACACTGATGTGCGAACATTGTTATCTTCCCTCTAACGGCAGCAACCTTTGGAGTTATATTTTCCCCAGACATTGGAACATCTCCATAATGAGATCGACCGGGAGCGTGCAGAAAACTCTTAAAAGAAGAGAAGAGCGGGAGAGAGGGAAAAGTATCTAAACTGCCGGTGGTTGTACCGACAGACAAACGACGCCCAAGTAACGGAGGCGTTTGACATGTCACAGGTGAAATGGGGACAGAAAGTTAAGTGGCAAACTTTGAAAAGGGAGCCTGAAGGTTTCGCGTAAAGCAAATGTCACATAATCAAGAAAAACAGATATCAGAAAAATAGAAAAAAATATTCACTTCTGTGCTTCCTAAACTCAGACAGCTTTGGTGATAAATATAGTCACATCGAATTTGGGATACGTCTTAAAAAATGTTAGATGGGGGCCATTAGAGAAATCTGGTTGCCCCATTAAAACACAGAGAGAAATGACAAAACAAAACCATCTTTTGGTAGAAAAAACATTAAAGCATACCCAAAGTGTCACCAACATCCTCTAGGGGATGCTATACTTATGATATTGTTCAAAGCCTTAGGTCATTTCAGAACCACAAACTGCAGACGGCACAACACACAGTATGTATACTGCAGTTTTACTGCAGTTTACTGCATACTGCTACGGAGGTCACCCTGGTATGCTAGGATATAACTGGCCACATGACCTCTGTGACCAATTTCTGTTATTGTGACCCATTGCACTGTAGGGCAAAAAATGTGACTTGGATAGTTTCATGCTTGAAAATGTTGCAGAAAATGCTCGCTTTCTGTTTTTTCTTCTTTTTTTTCACATACACCAGATTGTGGAATTGTTGACATACTGTGTACCACATTATGTACTAAATCAGTATATATTCATCCATTGTATGTTATGTGTTTTAGATGCCCCACCACCCATGTGATTGATACAGATCTTCCAAATAAAATGATAAAGTACTCACTTTTGATTAATTTGAGGAATTTGTCAAACAAAGTTACAGAAATATTGACTAATTTAACCTTCAAAAAATTTCAAGATCTAATAACTATGGAAGTCCTGTATATTTTTTACTTGTAGACCTCCAGTAATTTACTGTGTAGAATTCCATGGTTTATTTGAATTGTTTACCCCTTTAATAACTGATGTGAAATGACACTATATATATATATATATATATATATATATATATATATATACATACATATATATATATATATTTATATATATATATATGTGCGATGTTAATTGTACATTGAAATCAAAAACGCTTCCAATTTTGTATTTTACAATTTCAGAATTTTTTTAATCAATATGAATTCATTAGATATATTTATCTATTTGTTTTTAATTGATTTATTTATTTATTTTATTTTAAAAATTTTTGGGTTTGTATAAAACTTTTTTTTTTCCAATTATGATTATGGTCTCAGAAATTCATGTATCAAATATGATATGTCTGGTATTATAAGGTTAATAATGGCAATCCAGTGACATTTTTGGTATTCTATTTGAAATATTAATGTTGTTACAGCATGACAGAAGTGATGTTTACAGAATTTGTATTACAATACATTTATTGTACATCCAGCATGAGTTGCATGTGTAAACAATTTTTCAACATCAAAACAGTGTGATTAAAGAACTAATAAAATGAAAACTTAGGACAAATGTCTTCATTGGGATGTTATCCATCATTACAGGCAGTATAAAACCATATGTCAGATTTGAAGGCTGGGAGCAAATGATTTAAACATTACTTTTAATTTCATTACTGAAAAGTGATATTGATATGCTAATTCTTGCTTCTACAGTGATTTACTGCTCTCTGGAGACAGTATGTACAATCAATTTGGCTGTGAGCCAAAAAATAATTTATCTGAAAGGAACTCTTGACAAGTGTACCTGCAGCATCAGCGATAAAAGAAAGTAAATGTGTTATTTAGATTTTTTTTTTAGTATTTTCTGAGACTAATGGCAAAGATAACCATTCCCCTGTGATAGTGGGGGCCCCAATTGTTTTCTCAAATTATTTGACAGCCATTTAGTTGATCAACCCCAGCGAGCAGATGAGGTGAAAATAATTAATTGTATTATTTTAGCACGTCAGATTGAAGATACGCTTTCATTTGATGGCCTAAACAGTGTCATGATCTAAAAGATGCATAGTCCTCTTCTCCTTCTGAGAAAAAGAAGTATTTTCCTAGTGTGTTCATCTGCAGAAAACCTTGTCGGGTATGGCGATCCATTTGAAGCCCCCTGACATTTAAGAGAAAAAAAAAGGAGTCTAATTGATCATGACTGCAGTGGGTCCATCCCCTGCAGTCACTATTCAGCACTTGACTTCAACTCTCAGTATCTCTCTCTGCCAGCAGGCCCTGAACAGAGTCATTACAGCCAGACACAGAGGCTCGGAAATGATTGGTGTAAATCACACACTCACCTGCAGCACTTGGTGATAAGCTGTGAAGGGATGGACCTGTCTGCCTCCTGTGTGTAGGTGTGTGTGGGAAGCAGTGATGAAACAAGGACAGTGTGGTAGCACATTTAGAAAAATAATACTTCCTAATTACTTTTCTTTTTCTTTTTTTAATTTTCTCACTTTCCTCACTTTGATGGTGCTTCTCAAACCCACACTTTCCAGTTTGTGATTCAACCACAAAAGTTAAGAATCAGAAAAGAGTCAGTGCAGCCTACATGATGTCTGTTGGCTTATGTACAAAATGTACTTTACATTTAAGAATCATGTGTATTCATTATAATATATAAAGGATATCTACTGAGTCCTGTTGTCATTACAGTGTTTGAAAGGGAGCTAATGTGATGAAGCATCTAATCCAGTGTTCAGTCTTGGTTGTGCTTGAATCATAATTGGCTTCTTCTTTAAGGGTTAGGTTGCACAGACTGAAGAGACACAAAAGGGCATCCCAGCCACGTCAATGAGCTATTAAAATCTGCTGCATGATATTACAATTTTACAAGGAGGCTAGGAGTTATAAGCAGATGTGTCATTGTGTAATGATCCTGTTGAATAAATAGTGAACTGTATTTTCTTAGGTCACAAAGGGTTTTAACACCAGATTAAATGCAAAACTTCACTTTATTTAACAATGACACTGTCCCATTAGTATTTTTATTCAAAAAATTGTTAAATAAAAAAAAGTCAGAAAAGGAATTGAATGATGTCTAGGGGAATGTCTCATTATGGTCTTAACATATTAGAGCATGAACTGGAGGGGAATGAATTGTATCTATAATATTTAGCAGGTTTATCTGTGTGAGGGGAAGAACTGAGACCAAACTTGGCCTAAATATTTTGTAGCATATGACTGCCTTACCTCTCTAATTGAAGTGAGTATAGCAGACTGGTATGACAGGCGGTCACGGAGGAAAAGAGATGTACACATGCAAGTGCAACTGCTACATTGCTGCAACCCTTGGTATAATGCTGTCTCAGTTTCTGAATAAGTGCTGAATAATTTAACAGACCGTTTCCCTGTCAGTAAGATGTTGGTCTAGCTCTTTTGATTCAGTAGTCTTTGCAAGTCATGACCTTCTCCATTTGGCTGTTAAACACACACTGGCTGATGGTGTCAAGCTGAAGAACACACACAGTAAAGGTTATCTTATAGGTCAACGACAGAGGTCAGTCAAACTTCTCTCTTTACCTTCCAAGAGCATCACAAGACAAGAATACCAATGTGAGTTGCTGAGTGCACTCCACATCCACAGCGTTTTCAGAGGAACAGACATTTTTGTGTGTGTTCTTGTGTGCGTGAGAGTGTGTGGTTATGCTTACTTGTTCTGTCTAACCCGCTCCAGTTTCCTCTTGACGGGCTGTCAGTTTTGACACCAAATGAGAAAGTGTGTGGACTTCCCTGTCAGCTTCTTTTCTCACTTCTTCTGGTGAACCTCTGAAGTTGTTTCGAGACGCAGAGATTGGTCCTGAGGTGGGGTGAAAAGATGGAGGTGAGATGAATGTGAGAAACAGTTTATTGGTTCCACCTGAAAAAACTGTGATTTTTTTATTTTTATTTTTTATTTACCATCATACAATGACAGGTGGGGAGGTTTAAAGAGAGAGGCAGGTGTCGCAAATAGGAAAATAGTCCTTCAGGTTAAAAGAATTTATCAGCCACCATTTTCTTACTAGCTCTGAGAGCTGAAATACACAATTACACTATATGAAAATGACAATGATCCTAATGAAAGCGTTTTTTTTTTTGTTTTTTTTTTAAGTCCCCCAAAAAACAAACTGTATTGGGGCACATAACACAGAAATCATTCAAGCTATTTTTAATTACAAAGAATTATGCAATATACAGCTGCATCACACCAAACAAATGGGAAACCCCTCAATTTTAGTGAAGATTATATACACCAGACAGAACACAACCCCAACAGTGTCTGAGTGAACACATTATAAATAGATGAGATTGTGGCAAACAGAAACCCAGTATTAGCAACCAGATGATTATATTCTTCAAACAAAAATCTATCAGGTGAGATTCTGAAGATTCCAGGAGAGGGAATATCATCAATCTGCAGCAATAACTCACTGACCCAAAAGTCAGAAAAAAGAAAAATACAACTTCACTTTCTAAAGCACCATTCTGAATTTGGTTTTACCATGATTGTTTGGTCATCGTAAATCAAATTCCAATTAAAAACACCACTTGATTCATGTAATCTCTGTGAATTTTTGTTACTGGTAGGACCATACAAAAGCTGACCTACCTAAAACCTAAAATCGTATTGAGAAAACATAAACTCTTTATTTTATACTGCTTGAATAATCCTGAAAGTGACATGGATGTGTGAACTGGCTGCCGATTCTATCGGCTGTGGACATTTTCAGAGAGGGGTCATTGACTCTAATCCATCAACCACTTCCAGAGATACTGCCTTGTGTAAACAACCCACAGCTCACTGAGTGCTTCACCTGTTGGTGCATAGCACACATATTGAAGCACTGAACTGCCTCGAAAACAGTTATAATTGAAAGGAATTCATATACACGGATATATATATATATATATATATATATATATATATATACACACACACATCTGTCTAATATATAAGACTTAGAGAGCATAAACACATACAATAAAACTGTCACTGATTTTTAGTTGAGTTTCTTCTTCTCTGTCTATGTCAGGGGTAGGTCCTTGAGAGGTGGTGTCCTGCATGTTTTAGCAGGGAAACATCTCAAACATGCAGGACACCACCTCTCGGGGGCCAGGATTCCCTACCCCTGGTCTATGTGAATGACCAGTTGGATCAAGAGCCTTCCCTTCTGGTGGCCCTGATTTCCTAATTATCCCCACCTGAACTCATCTGGTGGCAGCTGCGTGTAAGCCTCAGTCATTTACCTGTTTACTGCCAGTCTGTTCGTTCTGTCAAGTGGTACCCAGGCCAAGTTTCAAGTAAATCTCTGGAAGTCTATCATTTGTGTTCTGATCTGTAACTGTTATTTTTTACCTTCTAGGAAGTCTGTATCAAGTCTCCCTGCTGAGTGTCCACCAGTCCCACCCTGTACGACCACCACCAGTCCAGCCGTCTCTCTGGATTAAACCATACAACCAAGACACAGGAAGGCCTGCAACTCCTCCCTACTCATTTGAACTTGGACTTGTGACAGAAAACTAAGGACTGTTACTTTTTAAATGGGCATTTCTTTTCTCACTGTTAATAAATCACTTCTATTTCACTTGCCAGCTTTCAGTCCTCTGTTGGACCCTGCCTGAAAACACTCACTAACCTTAATAAGAAAAATGACAATGCAATTTTATAGAAAGCATGTTTTTTTTAATAGAAAAAGGTTGAAGAAAGGTGGGTTGCAGAAAGATCACAACATTGTTACAAATGTAATGTCAACGGCAAAATGGGAAATATGGGGAAATACATATAAAATACTGCATGTGGTAAAATTGACTAAATAGATTGTGTTGGGTAGTGGCGGCTGTGTCAATACTTACTGGACTTGGAGTACTAACCCAGTATTAGCAACTATAAAAGATGAGTAAGACTGGACTGTTGAAACAAGGAAATGTGTGCATTAGCGCTAGGTCTTGTATCACTTATGTAAACTTAAATAATTTGACAGAAATTAAAAGTGAATATCAGAGACAAATTGAGGCAGGGTGACAAGGTTAAAAGAGGTGAAAAGGAGGTTAACTGGAAGATGAAGAGATGTTGCTTGCAGCAAGGCTATTAGTGAAGGGAAGCTGTGAAACATTCATGAAGTCATCTATTGGAGGGCTTAAATGTTGAATGTTGTAGCTGATAATGAAAAGACCGAGGTTAGGTTTCCTTATCAGGAGGAGCCAAGGCACAGCATTACTGTAAGGAAAAGTGGAAAATTTTACTCAACCAGACTATTTTTTAAGTCCCTCATCATTTGTCAAACTCTAACAGAGGCAAGTTTGAGTGATGTGTGCATGGATTTTAATGAAAGTAATGTAGGATGTGAGGAGACAGTGAGTGCCTGGCATTATGATGTATAGAGACAAAAACCTTTTTACCACTTCCTGAATTGAATAAAACAATGCTGTTTTAACATTTTGTTACATTAAGTATATGTCAGAATGACATATACAGACATATATGGTTCTGTCTCATTGTGATCCACTTTCTTCCCCATTTAACCTCCTCCCCAACGGCCCCAATGACATCCAGAGGGAATCCTGACTTTATATGAGAAACAAAGTATTACATGTGGTGTAATAGATCAAAGCAGTAACTTTAAGACCTTACATCCATCTTTTAATATGTCCATCCAAACTGTAGACTTTGTCCTTAGAGTGGATTATTATGTGTGTATGCCAGTATATGATACAGTTTTCCATCATTTCACGGCCAGCTGGTTATAACTGACTAAAGTCTTAAATAAATTTGTTGAAAACTTCACAGGAATTACCAGAAAAATTGTTGACTTCATGTAAAAATATTGTCTTTATGTACAGTTTCAGATTTTGTTCTGACACATCAAAAGATGGCAATGTAGAAAAATATGACAAATCACAGCAATAATAATGAGAAGTACAAAAGAAAAAATAAACCCACCTCAGTAGTTGAAGTAAAATCTTTTGGCTTCATTTGAAGTGGTTCCATATTGTGGATAAAACATTTTGCTTAATTGGACCATTTGTGCTTTTCTGAAAGTGAAGACCCAAGTTTTTTCAGTGTTATGATATATTAACTCAAACTTAAAGAAACTACCCTTTTTATAAGGTTTGGTCAAAATTCCTCCAGTTTTTATAAAAGCCTCTAGGTATTGTTTGTGCATCTATCCATCTGGACTCTATCTTTTTTTTAAATTATTTTTTTTATTTTTTGGGTGGATTTCAGAGATTAATTTGACTCTGGTGTTCTGTATAAAGTATTTTGTTTCATATATCTGTATCATAACGGAAGCATATTAAAATAAAAAATAAAGATAGCTGTGTGTTTATATATATATATATATATGTGTGTGTGTGTGTGTGTGTGTGTAGAGAGGCTATCTGCCTTGTTGTTAATTCTGGGTAGCCATGGAGACGGGTAACTGTGAGAAACCCACTGTCTCATTCAATGCCAAGTGGGGTTTTGCTTTTGACTTCTTCACTGGTCATGCTCTCTAAACATCAACTCCATGTCAAAGCATAAAACAGTTCATCTATCAACAGTTAATCAAACACAGAGATTTTCTGTGGTGTCATCATCATGGCCGATTCGATCATCTGGCAGGGGGAGCTGCTTGAAAGTCCTGATAAACCCGATGTCTCCCTGTGGAGATATTCTTGGCACGTCCAAATGGGGGTTTGCCTGGCACAGAACAAAAGTGCTGGATATCCCATCTGGCATGAGAGAGCCCAGGCAAGCTGTAGCTAGCCACTGGGGAATATGATGTCTGCGCTGCACAGCTATGCCTGCTGGTACCTGCTGTGAGAAACTAGACAGATATTTTATTGGTAAAGCATTGTCTTTAGCCCTGAGTTCTGATTTTTTTTTTTTTTTTTTTAAAGATTCTTGGCCAGATTAAATCTAAATTTGATATTGCTGTCTTTCTGCATGTGTGTGCATTTGTTTTGTTGGTATTATTTTAGTAGACTATGCTGTGTCAGACTAAAATATTGAAGTCAGTGTGTCTAATACAAATGGATGACAATTTATTGTCAAAGTAAAGAAGAGGACAGAGTAATGGGAGTTAAAAGAGCAATTTGTTATGTTTGAGGAAAAACAAGTCCTTTGGGCAAACTTGTCTAATTGTTATGTTGAACAACTCTCCATAAACAAATGTCTCTTTCTACAACACTGCAAGCTAACAAATAAGTATTTCCCTTTTTGTCTCATTTTCTCCCGTACTTTATGTGCAAATGTGCATCCATATACAGTACAATATATTCAACAGATGAAGAACTGCTGGGACTCAAACAAGTAAGCCAGGAGGATGAGTACTAATTCAGTCAGGTGGAAAAATTGTTGTTCCTGTTGTTGTGCACTGAAGTGAAATGAAAGCACGTGCACAGGTGTCATTTTTATCTGTTTCTTTCTCTCTGTCCCTTACTGACATCCATCAACAGACATATAGTCTCTCTCTTCATCTGACACACATTTTCCTCATTTCTATCACACCCTCAAGATGTCTTTTTTTTACCCCAAAATTATTTTTTAACTTGTGTTTTCTTCATTTGTTAAATTTCACTGACAGCTAACTTTTAAATCAGCTATTATATTATTTACATTTAATTTGTGAGTTCCTTGAAATTTATTTTGAGGTTGTTGTAAGCAACAACCTTACAATAAATGCTATAATGCAACAAGTTGCATTGTTGCCGCTTTAGAGTTGAAACTAACAAAATACGGGGGTGGGGGCTTGTTGAGGTCGAGATGAGTAAAGTTAGTGAGATGTGTCAAATCTAAAGGCAGAATTTACAAGACACAAAGGCAATTCTCTTTAAGTCACTTTGGTAGCGTACAGTTAACTCATAACCTCCTAAACAGTTCATTTTTTGAGTTTTGGATGAAATTGCCTTTAAAATCATTCTCAGATTATTTGTGATCATATTTAAATCATGATATAACTACATTTAAAAATCATTGAAAATAAATACTGAAAGGAGATCTCCAGGATTTTAACCAAACTGAAAGCAGCTGATTGTTGTAGAATAAATATCTGATTTGCTGCATAAATTACAGAAGTAATATAATTCACCTGTCATCTTAAATTAGTAAGTGCATTTACTTGTTTTTTAACCATAGAAAAGTCTTAATTCTTTGAAGCTGGTTTTGCAAAAACCTGAACTAAAAATCAACCTTTTAACCAGAAGTCAATATTGAATTTAAAGAACTCATCACGTAAATTATTCTGCTATCCAAACTTGCTGAGTTGTCCAGTGTGCCAAAGAAGCCGCCAAAGAAGCTTTGCATATTCAGCTAAACTGTAGGCTATAACTGTTGTGCGTCGACTTTGAAACAATAACCATGAAAAAAAGCACAGGATATGTTTTTCTACTCTGTCCTGATCTATTGACAAATCCATTCTGAACCGCTGACATTCAGTAAACAATTAGATAACATGAAATAGACTAGAAAGTAAGTTACTACACCATTTATTGATTGTCATATTTCAGTTCTTTGTGGGATCACAAGGGCCCTGAAGCCAAAAGGTCGGGCACACCCCCGAACAGGTCGGCAGTCTATTACAGCATTAAAAAAATTCGAATGATAAAATTCTTTACAAGACAGTGTCAACAAAATTAATTAAAAAAAAAAAAATCTTTTTCTGAGAACCAACTTAAATGTTTGACAGCATTTTTTTTCAGCTACACCACAAAAACCACAGCAATGCCAGTGTATTGTTTTTTTAAAACCTATAAATTCATGATTTTGGAAAGTTCATGATTTTATGCATTTACTTAGTTGCTTAAATTACAGCAGCATTGTTAATGTTATTTGTGATTTTCATATTCTTCAATCTCTTCCATTTACACTATCAGGCTTTATTGATCTCACTTTAAGACGAATCCCCTAAAGCCTGATTTTATGTTTCTCCATTCAATCGATGGCGTCCCGACACAGAGTCTCTATGGTGACAGAAGGGACCTCGGTACTGTGAGCTACGGTGCTGCAGAACAGAACATACACTGATGGCTAGCAGTTGGTGGTGTAATTACAGAGCGATGCACCATTACGCAGAAGTATAAACACCAGCCACAGTGGCGGCGGCGTTCTTAGCCTATATGCGTTGCTGCAACGCAAAAGTATAAATCAGACTTAAGTCTTAAAATTACGTGAATAAAACCTTAAAATCTAATGAATAAAATCTCAGAACAAGAGCAGGTGGCATTTTACACAATTTGTTTGAAAAAAGGCACAAAATCAGAAGCAATTTGTAAAACAAAAAGTTAAGTTCACTCTATGACGCAAGTGATTATAAAACCACCTGGAATGAAAATAACTTGGAGTAGGTGCGTTCTTTATCACATTCTCAGTCTCAAATCATTTTGGACCTCTTCTTCTTTACAACAATGCTTCAGTTTATTAAGATTCAGGGGTACTCATTTGTGCACAGCTCTCGGAAGCTCCGAGCACCACATTTTAGAGGAGTTGAAGTCTTTTCCTTTTCAACTAACCATTCTGTTATAGATGTGCCGTTGTGATTGGGATTTTTGCAATGAACCAGTCTGACCTAACCTTTCAGACAGATGACCACGTTTGTTTCTAAAGCACATTGATATGTACAAGAGTTTATTGACAGCTCAATGACTAAAAGGAGCTTGGGTTTTTGTGGCTGGAAAAAGTCACCCCTCCAACACTGTGCTTGACACTTTCTCACTTTTGTCTTCTAATTGTACTAAAATAAACTTTTGTATTTAACTTGCTAACTGAGTCCTGCAAAGATTGAGATATCTCACCTTTTTGGGTTGAAGGGTCAGCTTGGCTTGAACTTACTAAAATGTCCACTCCTTATGGATTGGCAGATATTATTAATGTTTTCCACTTCTCCCTAATGCACTTATTCATTATATAGAATTATTTGTTTTTCTTTATCCTCTGCGAAAAGGCCTTAAGCTCATCCCAGGTTAATTTCAGCAATAATTAATAATAAATACTACATTTAATGATCTTGTTCCTCCTTGGAATTTTTTTATGTTCACGTCACCTGAATACTCCAGACAAAAGCAAGCGGTTGGCTACCAATGATTCTGTTTTTAAAGACACCTGATGATGATCAGCTAATCACACCTGATGATGATCAGTTAATCACACCTGATGATGATCAGTTAATCACACCTGATGATGATCAGCTAATCACACCTGATGAGGATCAGCTAATCACACCTGATGATGATCAGCTAGTCACACCTGATGATGATCAGTTAATCACACCTGATGATGATCAGTTAATCACACCTGATGATGATCAGTTAATCACACCTGATGATGATCAGTTAAGCAGGTGAATTTGAATTATTCTACCTGTCTTATTTCCAATGGCACCAAGGCTACACTTATTGTTTTGTATACAGTTCTTCATTAGAAAAGAATATATGTCTATTTTCACATCACTGTATGTTTTATTTGTCTGTTTAGACAAGACAGTTTGTGTACTTACAGGTTGAGAATAGGACAAAAAATGGTCGGGTGATGTACATGCTTTTTAGCCATGCTCCCCCTGTAGTCATGTTTGCTGCCTAATCACGTGAAGGTGTTATTGTTGTTTGCTTTGGTGCTGAAATGTCACAATAACAGATGATGTGCTTACCTATGTGCTTACCTTATAATGTGGTGTGAGGAGATTTCTGGTCATTTCATGTGAAGCCAGGCTGGGTCTCAGCAGAAAAACATTCTTTACAAAGAAATCTGATAGGAATGTGTGCTTACATTAAATAGGCAAGGAAAGACAAGTTTATTTGTGTAGCACAGCTCATGTACAAGACGATTCAAAGTGCTTTACATAAAACATTAAACAGCATTTTGCCTGAATCCTTCATATACAACCTTAAACTGATGAATCTGTCTTAATTAAATTCTTTTGCCCTTTATTATTGAAATTAACTGGTTCTAGTGCTTTTATATTGTTTGAATTATTTAGAGAAAATCAAAGGAGCTTTAAAAGTCAGATATCCATTTGTCTGAGGTCCAGAATATTAGATTTGAATGTTTGATCCAAACAAGCAGCATCTTTGTAATCAGGAAATCACTGTCAAAAAAAGAAAGAAAGAAAGAAAGAAAAAAGGCTAGTTTAACAGGATAGGAATATCTCTTTTTTTTTTCTTTTAGAAATTATGGAAAATATTTTTTTCTTCTTTGCTTAGAAGTTATTTATTCAAAAATCTTGTGTTGGAAATAATGTGCCAAGAATTTACTACTACTGATTTGTCCAGATTACAGATTGGGATTGTGCCATTACTTGAGAAATGATAAAAGATTTGCTTCTACCAAGAAAATGTTTCTTTGCCGTTACAGTAATGTCATGGACAAAGATGTAAAGTTATAGGTGTATTTGTTAATCACCTACGACAGATGTGTCAAACTCAAGGCCTGAGGATTAAATCACCTCATGTCATCAGGCCACCATCAACAAGCAAACATTATTTTGTACTTACATGACAATTCTATGCTGCTTTAGAGACGTACCTGGACCATAACTACATGTCTGACAAAACATACTTGTTTTGTTACCTACGCCATAAAGGGAATCCATTCCCTAGATGGAGGTATCTCAAATAAGGTCATTTCCCATTTGTGGTTGAGTGATGGACTTAAATCAAAAATATTTAAGAAGAGAAAAAAGTTATGAAGTCGTTTAAAGAGAGACAGGAAGCAAAACATGTCTGAGGCTAATGAAGACAAACCAGAATGTTTTCTTTACTTTGCATGGCAGAGCCCAGAGAATATGGTTTACGTTGGTTCTTCAAAACCAAGCAAGGAGCTAAAAGCAACAAAACGAAAAAGTAGCAACAATTTTTTTTAGTGACCTAAAGGCAGATTTCTGTCAAATGTGTGCAACATCTTTACTGAATATAGAATCTGTTATAAAGAGCTGAATACAGAGGCAATTATGTAACATCATTCTAAATAAACACTTTAAAGTAAAAATTAAAAAAAGACACATGATCTTGTAGTTACTGAACAGCCCGCCCTTCAGCACTTACTTTCATGGTAATGTATTCCAGGATGAAATAAGAGTCTGACATCGCTGCTCTGTGGCGTCCTCCTTATTTCTCTCTGTAGGCCTTGTTTGGCTGATTATTGCAAAAAATTTATATTCCACCCTTCATTCTTGACAGTATTTTTCCCATGATCACACAGCCAGCCACTTGTTTACATGCAGCAAAGGTTACAAAAGTGTACGACTTTGCAGAAGAAGTGTTTTGTGGCTTATTGTATGGTTTAAGAGGACGCATTGCGTCATGTTTTGCAGTTAGTATAAAATTACATGCTAGAACATGACACTAATTGTAATTCACCACTATTAGTCTATATCTTATTATAGGGTTGATACTAATTATGGACGTAGTGAATATTTAGCCCCAGTTTTGTACATTATGCATTATCATGTGTGCCAGATTGTACAGTAATTATTATTGTAATTTGCACATTATATGTGTGGAGTGTGTTTAATGAGAAGCTGTTTACTTGTAAAACAGTTTGTGGGGTAAGCCAAACTTGATTTGGTTTGAACAGAGAATAGACGATGGAGTGCTCTTTAATTTAACATGCCGAAGCTCTGCTCTGAACAGACACAAAGCCAGCTTTGTTGTTCTGCGCTGCATTGTTTTCAGGCACGTTTAAGGATGTCTCATCTTTGTTTGAACTACGTACCTTTAAAGCAGTGTTAAAAAATACATTTCAGATTCAACTTAAAAACCTAAAGAAATAGTTCACTGACATGAAAGAATGCCAGTCTTTTCACAACTTCTTGAAAACACTAACGTGCTGTTCCTTTCCAGGCAATTAACTTTAAATCAGAAAAGAAATGGGCGGATCCCTTAAAGGCTTTTTTTTTCTTTTAATAACCAGTCTGAGAGCCCCCAGTCAAATAACATTTTATCCCAGTCCAACTATAAATGTGAAAGTAATAAAATCCCAGATCTAACAATTGTGAAAATTATTACACGTTGAAACAACATTAAAAGCGCATTTAATACCCATAATTGTGTTTAAGTTTATTACTGTTGAGGAGAAAGAGGACTGATTGTAATTAAAACCAATCCCTATTGCTCATTCTGATATCTTCTTCCACCCAACCTAATGCTTTTGCTACAACACCTCTGGTGCACCAGTCTTGCATCTCACAAATGAAGAAAAAAATGAGTTACATCATGTGGAAAAGTGTAATCTTAATATATGTTATGTACATGTACACTTGACTCATAACTTGATGATATCTTTGTTACACGAACACAGAATTAAAGCAAATACTAAATACTGAACTTCTCAGAGCTGTGCTTGGACGTTTCAAGGTCAAATGTCTGTTTATATTATTGTTTACATGATATCACAGTCTTTCAGAGTTTAAACACACACACACACACACACACGCACACACAGGGACAGCTTAAAGACCGCATAAACACTTTCATGCATAAATCAGTGCTGCGGTAAAGTGCAGATGTACTTGGTTAGCATCGCCTGCCGTTGAGCCATCTGTCTACACCATTTGCTGTGAGACGCATGAAATTATGTAAAACTGAACAACATCTGCAAATGTTTTGTGAGAGTATGGTGGGAAAAGGCTCTCTTGTTCCTTTAGATAAATTATCTAACCTTAAGAACAAGCCATATCAGATTTAACTGAACACAATAAAACAAACAGTAGACTCTTGAGATTGTTTCAGTACATTAAACTAGGATTGAATTATTTTGTAGTACATTTTTTCCCAGTCTTTAATGGAAACAATTTTGGAAAGTTTTATTTCTTTACAATCATTGTACATACAACTGATGTGAATTAATTCACTTATTCTATGTTGAAAGCTGATGGACCTATGGTATAAATGGCATTTTTAGTCCACATAAAGCTAAAGGAGGGAGACAAGTGCATATTTTTGTACTGAAAGGGATCTTTTTTTTTTTTTTTTTAGAGAATTTCATAAGCTGCAATCACACTTCATTTGTCATCATTCGTGGGACTTGTTAGATTTGAATAGGGCAATCCACAACCACAACAGCTTCACCACTCATTTGCATTGCAAACAAGTATTGCATACCTTGTGTTTGTCTATCTGCAAAGAAAAATTACTTTCACCCAAACAGATGCTAAAAGTACTTTTATACAGATTGTTACCTTTAAATAAGAAGTCCTATTCTGAGGGGGACTATCAGTGACACAACTGAATGCTGATTGGTCAAACTGTCTTAACAGTGGTGAGTGACTTCTAGTCCTCAAGGACTGATGTCCTGCATGTTTTAGATGTTTTCCAGCTCTAACACACCCTGATACAAATCACTGTGTCATGAACAGAGTTGTGCAGAACTCGATGACAAGCTGATGACAACCATTAATTAAAATCAGGTGACACATCTAAAACATGCAGGCCACTGGCCTTCGAGGACTGGAATTGGAGACTGCTGATGTAGAGGGAGGGTAGGACGGTGGCTTGGTTGTTATCTCTGTTGCCTCACAACAAGAAAAGTCTTGGTTGGAGTCCCAGAAGGCCCCTTCTGTGTGGGGTTTGTATGTTCTCACTGTGCTCGTGTGAGATGCTCCAGATACTCCAGCTTCCTCCCACAGTCCAAAAACATGCATATTAGACTAATTGGTGATTCTAAATTACACATAGGAGTGAATGTGAACATCTGTGGTTGGTTTTTCTATATTTGACTCTGTGATGAAGTGGCAACCTGCCCACGCCGTATCCCTGCTGTTTTGTCTGAAGAGAGCAGGGATGGGCTCCAGCAGATCACACCGACCCTAACTAGGAATATTGAATAAACTTAATAGTTAGGAATACCAATTATTGTATAGCATATGGATGGGTGGATGGATGGATGGATGGA
>JAOWBL010047626.1:10426-24928 GCA_028564865.1 Zenarchopterus dispar | reverse complement strand
CGCTACTTTAAACTAAGTCCAATTCTTATACCAAAGTATCAAAGATGAGAAGTCCCAAAAAATCAAAGAGTCGGCAGAAGCTGGTTCACAGTCCAATGATGGTTTATTGCAAAGTTACAATTCCCCTTCGTGAGAAGTTGCTCGATCCAGTTCTGAGCTCTGACTGAAAAGTGTCCAGTTTTTGTATCTTTTGGACCCCCCGGGCCCCACCTCTTTGCTTGGTGCATCTCTGCTTCTTATCCACTATGATACTTTTTCACATCAATCTGCCATACCACCTGTTGTTTTTTCAAGGCAGTTAACACACACATCTTTCCACCCCCAGGCCGGTGTGGCCTACACATATCTCATTGGTCACATAAATCTGTTTACACACATCTTATCAGGGGCCTGACTATTCTGAGGCTCACATGATGCATGTTTCTCAGTTCTGGCGCATGCGTGTAACTAGCCTAGGGGCCCCCATGGCACACCTGCGAGTCTGCTCATATGGCAGACACTAAGTGTCTCAGTGTCTTCAGCAGTGTCAACAGTGTCTTAATTTATTGCTTCTGTGGTGGAGTTCAACCATGTTTCGCTTGTAGAGATAAAGTAACGGCAATAATCACTAGAATAATATAGAGGTGTGATGAACATGTAGAGATAAGATAAGGCAATAATCATTAGAGTAATATAAAAAAGTGTGATAAAGTAGGAGTAGTCAAGTGAAACTGATTAAACTCATTATGAAGGTAACAAGTTGATGTGTTGAGTGAAGAGCACCAAAATATTGTTGACAACAGAGGTAATAAAATAATGTGCTGAGTGATGAGCGCTAAAACTGCTGTTGAATTCATTAAAAAGATAAGAAAGATCTGCCATACCAACAAGCGAAAGTGGAAACTGGAAGTAGCAGATTTTTGCTGAGGGGTTGGGCAGGGAAAGCTGTACGAGCAGCAGTTTTTAAAAAAAGCAGGTTAAGTTCTGCTCATCCTCTGATAAAAATGATATCTAGAATTTAATAGTGGAAAGTGATGACAGATGTACCACATAGAAGGTGGAGCCTGGGAGGAGCGACCCAGGCTCCAATAGTGTATAAAAGGAGAAGATGTTCAGTCAAAGTTTTAGTTTAACCCGGGTTACTCTCATGTATGGGGAATTGTATTTTTGCAATAAACCATCTATGGACTGTGAACCACCTGAAGTAGTTTTTTGACTCTTTGGGACTTTTCTTCTTGGATATTTTGAGATTGGATTTGGACTTAATTTTACGTGGCGGATATTAGGTAAACAGGATTTCAGGACCTAAGTTTTTCCGCTGCAGTTACTATGGCAACGTGAGCCACTGGCTCAGGAAGGCCTGGCAGCAAGTTCCCTCAGTTCAGTCAAGTCCTGTATAGCAGGAGAAGTAGTGGTCATTTGACTGATTCTCAAAAACACACTTCTTGACAGCACCTGCATTTTATGTGGTGAAAATATGCATTAAAGGCCATAAAAATATCTTTGAAGTTTTCCAGATTCACAACCCTGAACTTGATTTATTGAAGGTATTACTGCTAAAGGTGGTTCGTGTTGGAAGGAGGGGTCTCTCTTTTTTTTTTTTTTGCACCCTGTTTCTGCATTTTGTGTCAGTTTCCGGTAAATGAACAATGACATCTGACGTTCTTTTCAGTAAACTTTAAGATCTGGAATCTAAAGAAAGTGTACTTTGTCTCACATAGCAGCACAGATGACCTGTCCAGGGTGTATACTTCATTTCTAACCTGATGACTACTGCACCCCATCACAGCAGTAAGGCATGAACATTGAATATTGATAAATGTGGTTTACAATATCCAAACCATTCTTCTGAGGTGAAAGAGACAACTTTGACATTTGTACCCACTGAGACTCAAATCTACCAAAATAAGGAACACTGTAAGAAGATACTTGACAACTACACCAAATGTACACATTAAATAATAAAAAGAGGGCAAAAACCAACATGAAAAATATAAGTTAAAAAAAGAGATGTGAGAGAAGGTAATCCATTTTAAGTTAGTTCCCCTTTAACTTGACTTTGAAGTAAGGCTGATGATGTCATTTCACACAGCTTCAGGTACTTCACCTTGTTACTGTAAACTTTAAAAAATCCCCCCTACTATCGAGCTTGCAGGACAGGTGTCAGTCTAACATCAAATTTTCATCTTGTTTACTATTTTGGAAATACTTTTGTTCTTGACACAACTAAGTGTGCCCTTGATTGTGTCTCTTCTTCTTAATGTTTTCTGTATTGTACAGCTAAAAAAAAGGCTTTGTCAGTTTAACATGAAACTTCATTTTACTATAAATTTTGTATTTTTAAAAACTAATTTTAACACCTACTGATTCAGCTAGTTATAATCAGCTGGTCTTATAGGTTTTTAAAATGTGTAATATGTTAGGGGGAAACAGCAACATGACATACTAACTAAAATTGGACTAAAATTACCCGCGGACCTGCAGTAATACTAAAATTACACTCTGTCATCTTTAGTTCAGTGTATTCATGTGGGGTAAGACAATTCTGTTTTTCTACAATTTACTCATTGATTGCGAGAAGTGAAATCGTTGCTTTGCATTTTATGAAACAATTTCATTTATTTAACATTAACTTTGAATATTGAGGTAAAAGCGTCTAATTAGACATTCAACAGTTAGATTTCAGTGACTATACGTCACATTTTGAGAAGTGACAAAATCGGACAATGATGTATCAGCTTGTGGGCTTCGGTTGCCATGGTAACAGTAACTTTCACGGTAAATGTAACCGGAGCTTCTATTAAAGTCCTAACGCGATTTCTCCCCGCATGATTTGCCCTCATGTGTCGTCATCTCAGTGTTGCTCATCAGCTGATCTGGACTTCTTGTTTTAAGCGTCCCAGTGTGAAGTTTGACGTTAAATGATTTCCTCTTTGTTTATCCGCTTTATTTTTGTTTATCAGTGTGTAAGATCGTAATATATTCGTGGTGGATATGGGCTAAAGTCGTAATATAATATCACACTATATACCTCATCTGCCATAATTACAGTAGGAAAGAGGCAGAAAAGACATGAAGATTTAAAAAAAAATCCCACCCACACGTCACAGAGTTACTGAGATGGTCATTCACAAGCGATTAAAAGGATCTCATGACCTTGGTATTTGATGAAATCTGACAGGTAATTTGAGGTGGAATTTGTACTTTATAAACCACAGACACACCATCACGGGAATAAAATCACAGACTTCCTCCGTAATTATTACAGGTCCCAAGGTAATGTTAATCCTGTGCAATGGGGCAGCCATGACATTATTTACTGAGCAAAAGAAAAATTCCAAATGGAGTAACATCTCCACTTCAGTTTCGTCTGTTCAGAGGACCTTCCTCCTGAAGTTTTGTGGTGTGCTCAGATTCAACTTTGCAAATTATTCTGAAATGTTCCTTTTGAGAGAAGAGTCTTTCGACCTGTAATCCTTCTAAACATCCCTCATTTTATCCGTCATTTTCTAACTGTGCAGTGATGATTGTCATCATTTAAAAGGATAATTTCAGCCTGGAGAGTTTGAGATGTAGCTCCTGAGTGTTTCGCAGGGTCTCTGAGTATTGCACTGCCTGGCCGTGGGGTGTCCACTCCTGGGACGATGGGTAAGTCTCTTGAATGTTTCCTACTTGAGATTAATCTTTCTCACCATTGAATTATAGATTTCCAGATGTCTGGATCACCTTTACTTTCTAATTTCTTCTCTGAGATCTTTTGCTGATCTCTTTCCTCTTTTGAATTGTGTTAACACACACCTGAATACTCGAGGACCGGTGCTAAGAATAAATCTTTAATCTATTTTTCTCATTTAGTCACATCATTTATCCATGTTGAAGTTTTACTCCTCTCTTTTGAAACAACCAAAGCTTGTTTCTTTTGGGTAAGATGTCCGTTACTTGAATCACAGTTTTTCAAAGAAGCTCTTTTTCTGACCTGTCGTTTCTAAACCTCAGAGATCGTATCTCCTCATAAAACTGAGGGAAACCGTCATCTGATTGGGATGGAACTTTTTTTTCTTTTTTTTTTTTTGATGTGCTTGTTTTTGATCCTCGTCTTATTGATTTAGACTTCTAGCTGCCCAAACCTCTGCTTTGATGCAGGAGCTCACCATCACTGATGATTGGTTAATCAAACGCATGAAGTTATTACCCTTTTTCATACACTAATTTTGTATTGTAGCAAACTTTTTGTTACATAAATAACAACACAGTGTTATGTCATGTGCAATTTTCAATATGAGGTTGAATTTACAGAATTCCATTTATTATCTCTTTACACATATGCTTTCTACATTAGCTTGCTTCTTTGTTTCTCACGTGACTGAACGTAACAGTCATACTCAGGAAAATACTATCTTAAAAACAACACGCTATTTTAAAACACTGCACGTATCGACACATACCACCAAAAGCACGGAGCCTTTGAATCAGAGCATGAGGAGTAGAGTTTTTAGACAAAGGAAGACGAGAAACAGCGTGTTTACTGAGTAACCTAGAAGCAGAAGTGACAGAGAGGGTTATGGGATGGCTCGGGGCAGTTTCACTTCTTCTTTCACTAATCGCTGCAGTGGCAGGTTAAAAAGTCTCTGAATGAGCGGAGGGGTTTTTACACTTCTGACACTACGGTTGAATGATGAGGGAGCCGAGCACAACACAAAGGGTGAGTGTTCCCCGATTTTTTTTTTTTTTTTTTTGAAAATTCACCTTGAGACTCTTATTACTGTCAGTATGTGACATCCAGTGATAGTTTGTCACGTAATTCCCACTTTTAGTGGTTTATAGCTAAAATATGTCCTCAGTTATACACAGGCAACACATCCCATGCAATATAACACCACAGACCTGCCAAAAGATAAAATAGTGAAACATTAAAAAAAAAAAAAATCACTGCAAGCTTTACATAGTTATTTATCATTTTATGAGCGTTTCTATTGTGTTTCTTAACTCTCTGGACTTCCTGTTGCGTGCCAAGGATGCTGAACAACAAATTAGTGCGGTTACTTGTAACCTATGTAGGTGTGACTGCCTGTAAAAGGTTTGCGCAATGTTGAGAGGAAAATAAAAAACAAGTTTACACGGTGAGACATGAGATGAAGAGGAATTTCAACTTTGAAAACTGAAAGGTAAAGGGCATATTCAAGATCATTTGCTTTATAAACATTTGCAGTGCCGGTCAAAGGTTTGCGAACTCTGTAAGTGTGTTACATTTCTGCATAAGCATGACCTAAAACATCACAGAAATGTTCTTTAGGGCCCCCTAAGTAGGAAGAGGAAGCCAATCTAATAAAGCGATCAGTGATTCAGTGACTGAGGAAAATGACTGAATATTGCATTTGAGTGGCCACCAAAGTATGTGAATGTTGGAGCCAGGTGCGAGGCGTCTGTACTACCAAACGGTGACTAAACTAAAGAGTTCAGAGCAACATATTCGGTTGAAGAAACTTCCTCTTAACACAGACAGCTCAGTTCAAGTCTTCTACAAACTATTTCAACTGAGTTGAGGCAGAAACTTTGATTTGGCTTTTCCAAAACTTAAATGTGGTTCTTCTTTCAAACCATTCTCTGGTTAAAGTATCAGCATGTGTGGTAGTATTATTTGTTTCACAAAAAGGACGAGGATCTCAGACTTCATTTACCAACTGTCTAATCTGTCCACAAATGTTAGCGTATCTTTTTGATGAGGGAAGTATCTGAGGTTATTAGCTGATGTGAGGCAGATCTGGCAGACAACTAAATACGTAGTTTTTGATGTGAACTCAGCTACACCCACTATTGCCTCCATCTGTACGGACTTCTAACGCATTAGGAACAGTTTGTATTTATTTTCAAGTAGTTCACATCAAGTACTCTTTTTTTTTCACACTCTCAGAACTTTGTTTGGTTTGTATCACAACGCAGTTTGACAATAGAGTGTAGTAAAGAATATATTCTTGATCTTTATACAAAAATGGTTGGCTGATCACACTTGATTATTATTGTATAGATTTACAACAAATGACAATAGTTAACTGCTAATACTGGAAGTTCACGGAGGCTACTTTGTTAATCCTAGTAATGTTGGATAAAGTATTATTTACATATTAAGACATATTAAAAGCAAAAAAAATCTTGTTCTTACCTTGTCTTCATTTTACATAAATGCAATTTCACATAAACAACTTCATGACTGTATTACACAATTTTATTGTGTATTTAACAATGAGTCCAAATGCGTAGAAGCAGTGGGAAAAGTGAATTAAATTTGGACTGCTTTTGTAGGAATTAAGAGGGTATGTAGCAGCCTGATACAAATCGAATGCATAATTATCCGGGTGTTTGTTAACACAATGTCAAGGAAGAAAGACATCAGCAATGGTTTTAGAGAAGCAGTGGTTTCTGTCCATCAGTCTGGGAAAAAAAAAAAAAAACATAAGGCCATTTCCAAATAAAATGGGGATCAGTTATTTCACTGACAGAAGGATTACTGAGATTACTGAGAATCAGAAAACATTTCAGTACAGTTGGTGATTTTCTCAGAAGTGGATGTCTCAGTAAACCCCCCACCCCCTCACCCACCCACCCCTGCCCATAACCCACTTCACAGTCAAACCACGCAATGAACATAAAAAGTGTCAAAAACCTGAGGAGCTAAATCTCAGGCTCTACATGTCTCAGTTAATTTGTTAAATAATAAAGTTCCTGAGAGTGCAGTTAGAAAAATTCATGATCAAGTATTATTTGTTTGAAACAGTTTGGAGCAGAAAGCTTCTTCTGTCTGAAAATGTTAGGTTTAAAAAGCTGCATTGAAACAAATCACAATAATTTCCTTTGGCTAGATTAGGCAAAAGAGAAGATTTTGACTATAATGCCTTATATATAAGTGATCTTAGACCTGTAAGTGTATCTTTGTTTCTGCTCCAGTAAACTATGGCACTGAACAGCTGTCTGGCTCCAGTGGAGATCGAAGACTCCACCTTGGAGGGTTGGAAGGTGATTGGCTCTGGAGGTTTTGGACAAATATACAAAGCCCGGCATCGAAAGTGGTGCTGCGATGTTGCCATTAAACTGCTGCATTATGATGATGGGTAAGTCGTTTCCACAAAATGCTTCTTAGCTGGGGGGGGAGAAGGGGAGGAAAAAAGCTAGTTACTGACAATACAAACCAACGCACACAGAACCAGCTCCTCTTTGCGGCGAGAAGTAGACATGATGCGTCAAGGAAGCAGCCCTCATGTTATTCATGTCCATGGGGTGTTCAAGGGTCGACCGCCTTTTGCAGGTTCCTCCATACAGCTTGGTTTGGTCATGGAGTTCATGGAGAGAGGATCCCTTTCCTCTCTGCAGGTAAATTAATCACTTTGTCCCTGTCACTACTTTAGCCCAGAATGAACAAACTTCCCAGTGTTTGAGAGATTAGCATATTGTTTTGCAAATGAATCAGTGGTGAATGGCTCTCAGTGATGATTAAAACAGATTAAAAGACAAAACAGTACTGTTGAGATGACATTGTGAATTGTTAGATACAATTGTAAAACAGAGCACCGGGGGCGTTTATGCACCAAACCTAGTTGGGTTACAGAGCCTCTGTTGTCATAGATACAACTGTAAGCCCATAACAAAAACTGACCCTCCAGAAATTAGTCTAATATTCCCAAATCTTGTCAAAATTGTCTCATTTTAAGCGGAAAAAAAGATATTTGCCAATGGTTTAAGAAATATTTTCTGGACTAGAATTCTTAAAACTAGCAGAATGGTCTAAAATGGTTTTCTATTTTTTGTAAAACAAGGCTTATTTACTTTCTTAGAGAAGAGTTTTTGCTTCATTTGCTCAAAGTGATCAGTCACAATCACTGATAAAAGAAAGCAACCTCCATCTAATAATATCAGCTCAAACCTGCACATTTTGACTGTTCCAGCACTAAAGTAAAAGCAAGTAAAGCAAGTAAAATTGAAAATGAGCTAAAAGACAATAGCTGTGCAGAGAGTAAAAAGTGTATTAGTGTATCTGGGTCTGTAACAGTGTAAGCACTGTCTTTCTTTTATTAGGACATTTTACAAGGACCCCCTCCCTGGCCGCTGGTCTCCAGAATGATTCACCAAGTGGCTTTGGGTATAAATTTCCTTCACAATCTCTCTCCCCCCCTGCTGCACCTGGATCTGAAGCCCAGCAACGTGCTGCTGGACTCGTCGTTGAATGCCAAGGTGAGGGCCCGGGTTTTAAGGGGGTGCTCAGCACATTTCACAAGCATCACAACTGATCTAAGGAGCTGACTGCAGCTGTGTGGGGAGACAAGTGGATTCAGTCGACACCACACGGGTCATCATAAGCTCAACATTAAGCACTGCTGATTCAAAATGACCTGCAGTGACTTTAATTTGTATCGATTTCTTTTTTTCCCCGTCATTCCCTCTTTTCAGCTCACAGACTTTGGCCTCGCCCGATTTTATCACAGCGTCACACGAAATTCCAAGAAGGACAGCGAAGAGGGGGGCACCATTAGTTACATGCCACCAGAGGCGTTTAACATCTCTTACAGTCCTTCCCGGGCCTCTGACATCTACAGGTAGAAGACACCTGGACCACTTGTTTTAAAACAATAACTAACAGATCTTGATTTGATATCATTTTGTTTTAATTCAGCTTATCAAAGCAGTTAAGAATGAGTTACTTCAGTTAAGTCACTTAAGTTTAATTGAATGTTTTTATGGTTATTAAAATGATGGACAAATATAATTTATACATGCATGTAGAGCTGTGAGAACCCAACTTCAAAACCTGCACTTGGTATGAAGTGAAAATGACAGTTTGTGTGAAATTAGATACAAAACAGGAAAAACGTCATTGCAATCTAAAAAACTTCCAGGTGCTCATGTGATGACTTCCTCTTCTGATAAACTTCACCCGAACACTTCCCCATAACATCCAAATAGACCCTCACTGGTTACTAACTACAATGAGATGATTAGAAAAATAGATAATACAAAACATAAAGTGAGTCACCCTGGCCTGTCTTTCCTTCTTTCTTTCAGCTATGGCATCTTGCTGTGGTCCATTGTCACAGGGAAACAACCATATCCAAGTGAGTTTTTTCTTTCTTTTTTTTGTTATGTAGAGTTACTTTTTTTCATAGTGACACATCAGTGGTTCAGCTTTACTTCAGTCAGGTCCCAGGTTTAATATCTTGAACCTAAACTGTTGTGCTGTCACGTATTTCCAGCGCAAACACTGACAGACAGCAAGCACAACCAAGTTTTTTTCTTTTTTTAAGATTAGTTCTGAGGGGTCCAATTGACAGCTGGACTGGAAGTTGTTAGGATGTCCTCTTTGGGTCCTTGTCAAATAATGAATATATATATATATATATATATATATATATATATATATATATATATATATATATATATATATATAAAAGAAAGGAGAGAGCTAATGAGTGATCTGGTGCAGCAGTGATGGTCCCCTGTGGTGCTGTTTTCTGAACCGCTGTCCCACGTTTTTCCCCCAAATGGACAACACACGCCACAACAAGCTCATTGTTTTATTTTCACATTTGAACAGCTTTACAGTTTTAAATAAGTGACGAAAGAACTCAACCCTCGTCTTACAAAATCCGTTTTGTTAAATGCGCTATTGATGAAATATATACACATTTATTGGCAAAGTAAGATAATAAAAGTTCCTTAAGGCCACTGCATAAACAAACCCAATACTGAATCGCTTAATTATATTTCCAGGTTTGTTTTGGTGCCTACATTAAATTTGCCTTCAAGCTGGTGTCGTATTGACGTTGTGGGGAAATATCTGGAAACTAGAAGTAAATATCTGGAGTTATCTCATTATGCCTCAGTGTAATGTTTGTTAGAGAAAGAAAAAGTTGCTGATGAGACGTGACTTTATTTACTTTTTGGCTGCCTCACCATCACAATTGTTTGACTGTAATGAATGAATGACCCCAAGAGGCTTAATAGTATTTAATTTGAGAAAATGTAAGTAGAGTCTTAGCTTTCTTTTAAGAGGTTTCATGAAAATATGACATTTATCATTTAGGAATCACTAACATTTTAAAGAAAATGACCCCAGTTTTCCATGGCTCAAAAACATATTTGTAAAGCTGACCTAAGATAGATTTGTATAAGAATGATGGGAAGTGAAACATGTGGAGAAGGAAAGGAATATATTCGCTGGTGATAAAGCAGATTGCGTCATTGTCAGACATGGGGGAAGTGGTGTTATGGTATGGGCATAAATGGCTGCAAGTAGAACGAGTTCATTGATGGTGTTTATTGATGATGTGACTGTTTACAGAAGTGGTAAGAAATGTTTTTGTGTTGTACAAGGCTTTACTTTCTGCTTAAGCAAATGATCCAAAACTGATGGGAGTGCACTTCACAGATCAAATGGATAATGACCCAAAACACGCTGTTAAAGGCAAAATCCTAAATATACTGCGTAGCATCACCACATAACGTGATAAATAATTAATAATTGTCCACCTCCAGTAAGGAGGAAAAATTAAGTAATAACAAATCTATCATCTAAAGTTGTAAATTCTGACTGAAGGGACGTTACCATTATGGAAAACCAAATGAAAAAACAAGTTAGTTCTGAACTTTTATTAACAAAAAGCAAAAAACTGGAGGAAACTGATGCATTAAGGGGCTATAAAACCTTAAATATGTTCTCAGAAATTCTGCAGAGACTGACAGGTATCCTCCGCTGGATGTCAGGAGAGGGGGGTTTAACAAAATCTCAAACAGAAATTTGAGAATTGATAAATTGCTGAAAAATAGACAAAATTGAACTAACGCCTTTCTGTTGGTTAATTTGTGACATCAACGCCAAAACTCAAAGCAAGAATCCTCAACTCTCATGACTGAACTTAAAAGTGACTAAAAATGTGTAAACTGAAGTGAAACAAAAGAACTCTGGACTTATATGATGGGCTTTGACGGACTCTGGGCCAGTGCCAATCCGAACTTGACACCATAACATCATTTTAAAATCCTGATCTGCCCCCATCTTCTCAGATATCACTATCTTAAACCAACAATAAGATAAGCAGTGTTTTTGATGATAAATGTGAAAAGGGTGTTTTGATTGATAACTATTAAATCCAGTTAACAAAGTTCTTATTACTTCTTGTTATGAAAATCATACGGAGTTATATTATTTTAATCATCCTGAAAGCAAACAATAATGAACTGTCATTAAAAACATTGAAATACTGAATTTAAGTGTAGTCAAAACTTTGTTGGTGTCTGCAACAAAGAAAATGTGGGAACAGTTTATAACTGGGTTTCTTTAAAGCATTATATGTCTGGGTTGCCATGGCAACGCTAGTTCATGCTTTTTTTTTTTTTTGAGTAATAGCAGTCATTGTGATAGTCATAGGATGTTACTCAAAACCCAAAATTGTGAACACCTGGATCTTGTTGTTAAAATGTTGATTAAAAATTTTTAAAAATAAATGACACATGAAGTTTTTAGACCCCACATTTACAACTGTCAGTCTTCAAATAGCGGTAGATCTACCCATACCTAAAGATTGCTTACAGACAAAAGAAACACCAGTAACAGACACTTTATTTCAGCCACACTTCATAGATTCCACCGTCAACAAAACTCTAACAATCTTTTTTTAAAAATTCTTTCCCTGCTCCAGATGCCATGTCCAGCATCGTGCGGTTTCGGATCCCGCAGGGCGACCGTCCATCCCTGGATGAAATCAGATGTCAGGAGGCGGGACGCGCAGGCCTGGCAGGACTGATAGAGCTCATGAAAAGATGCTGGGAAACAAAACCCTGCCAAAGACCTTCTGCCTTCGGTAAACAAACTGTGAAATTTACCACGAAAATCTCCATGGTGGAATTGGAGGAATTATAGAAATTTGATTCCTTGACATTAACAGCTATCTGACAGATAACTGACCCCAGAGAGAGCTGTTAATGTAAATGACTTTTTTTGAATTAAATGTCATGACAGACAGTCATGCACCCCGTGACATATCAGGTAACGGTTTCAGAGAACCATCTGGTGTTTGTTTTTATCATGCGATTATCCTAAATTAACCTGCTTTCCAGATAACTAAATAAACCTGGCATGGCCTTGCTTCAAACAATCAGATCAAATAAATAGAAAAATAAAACTTTTATCAAAGCCAATGCGCGGAAAATTGTATTTAGACTATTTTTCATTCCTCTGATAGTTGAAAAACAAAATCCTGAAGACTATACTAGACTGTACTATTTTCCCTCGACCACAGAGTGTACAGCTCAAACAGAAGAACTCTACAAGATGCACAAACACACAATCAACGACGCTGTCCATGAAGCACTGAATAAACTGGTGAGGATCGAATTTAATCTCACGAGCCCAAGTCAAGCTGCGAGGAAATTTTAACATGACACAGCAAAAAAAAAAAAACCTTTCTGTGCAAAATTTTCACTCTTTCTCTTCCTCTTTTCAGGACCGAAAACAAGAAGCAGGAATGTCTTGTGTTAATCAGGCTTCAGGTCAGTTTGATTGAATTACATTGTATTTGATCCATGTTTTTTTTTAAATTATATGTATGATATTTGAGTCTGAAAATATCTTCCTCCCAACCCATTTCAAGTTCATAAATGTCTTCTTTGTTCTTATATTTAGCCAAGTTATCAGATTCCCTTTTCCTCCATTACACTAAAACAGGATTTCTAGGTTTATTTTGTGTCTCGTAAACCAGACTAACATCCTGTCTTTGCATTTTAACCAGATTCAGATACATTTTGAAAAAACAACAAACAACCTTTGCATCTCTTTTGCTTTGTTGTTATTTTTGCAGTAACGTCTCGAATTGGTGCTCTGAACATTACCGATAAAGTGCTGACTGGACGTCCACCCGTTCAGGTGAGAGTCAAAGAAGTTGGTAGTCTCTGTCACATTTGAGGAGAAATCCGCGCATGTCGTCAGTGATGGGGATCTCCATCCAGAAAGGCCTAAGTATGTTTCATTAACAGAGATTAGAAAACTCTTTAATACCCCCCATTATACCACTGTCTAATTCCTGAAAGTGTTCTCTGAACCCAAGAAGAAAACCACGTCACACACAGTGTGGTCTGGGAGAGTTTTTCTTTCATTGCAACAAATGGGTTTCTCCTGTTACTACATTTCTCATGGTTTTTTTTTTGGTACTGCTGTGGGGAAATATTGTGTGCATCATTTCCTGCTGCATCAGGGGGATTTTTACAGGAAGGAAAGGCTGAACGCAACAAATCTAATCTTGAGAAAGTGAATGAGCTTCTAAGCATAGCTGGATGAATCAGTGATGTTAATATGGGTCATGTGGGCTACATCGCTTTCAGATATGCGGTTTGGGGTTCAGATAACATGAATGTAACCAGATCACCTTCCAGGTGGTGTTCAATGGCTTCTGCTGATAAATGTGGATACGACTTTACAGTTCTCATCCCTTGATACATATGAATGTTCAAAACATATAATAGAGATAGATTTTTGACTGGTTGTTAAAGATGTTGTTAGTTACATTAAAGAACAACAATAGCTCACACAAACATTGTTGTAACTTGAGCTATAATCCAACTGTCTGACTGAAACTTTATTTTTTTTATGTTGAAGGAAATGGCTGGAAATTGGATTGTAAATGAAACGGACAAAGCAAAAGGTAAGAAGGAAGTTGGAGCTGAAGCTGGGAGGGAAAATCTTATGACGCAGTTGCTGTCATGGTTCATGTGTCTTTTCCAGGGTCCTCTCCAGGTCAACCTTCAAGTATGTCTTACGTAGGCCCCACCTACTCATCAAAAGACTATAAAGTGAAGACGTCCTTCGTTCATCCGATTCAGTCCTCCACATCAGCTCTTCAAAAGAAGATGACACCTCAAAACAAAGCAGCAAAAAGGTTGCAGCTGCCACCACAATATCAGGTGGGATTTTGGATGTTGACCCACTCTTTATTGTGCTTAGCTCACAGTGGGATGTGTACGCCATAAAGTAGGGATAAAAAAAATGGAATTCATAATTCAGCATGCAAAGAAAAGTTGGAAATATGTGATTGAAGGATTTGTAAGTAATGAGGTGCTGAGCTGAGACAGAGAAACTGTTCGTTAGCAATGTGGTAAATGGAAGAATGAGGACATCTGGTGGACGGATGGCGTAATGCAGGCAAAAACTGACAACTATGGGACAAAGTATGTTACAATCTGCATTAAAACTTAAAAAGCAAAATACTACACTAAAAAGACATCTAGAAGATCACCTGTGACAGTGGAATTTTATCTTTTGTTTTCTTGAAGGCAGTTCACAAATAGAAAACTTGTTTTCCTCACATTAGCCCCTTTAAAAGTCTGACATATGAAATAATACACTGAAAATCCCGTATACATTTTTATTTGATTTGAAGTGATTTCTTTATACAATTAGCAAACACTTGTGTCTTTAACAGTTTCTATAGAATATTTTTATATCATTATAAATACACTGGATCCTTTTTTTCCATTTATTTATTT